>VDFB02373182.1:0-26533 GCA_007258455.2 Sequoia sempervirens | reverse complement strand
CCATGACATAGAACATGTTATTCATAAACATGAAACACATAGGCACATAATAAATTTTTCCAAATATTGAATAATTAAATCCAAATTGTATGAGCTTTGTCACTGGAATTGGGCTCAGTGCACTTTAATTTACTCATTTGCATTTGTAATATTCATTTGGCCAATAAAATTTGATTGTTTTGCAGTAGGTCTATTAATAATTATAGTCTTAGAAAATTAGTAAAATATGGAAACATTATATACTTGGGATTCATGGACATATTTTTCATGTTTAGAAACCATGATTTATCTCTTTTGCTATTGGTTGAAGCACGTATACTATTCATTTTTGTTTAAGTAAATTAGGAAAGTAGGACATTATATACATTGACAAATGTTTAATCACTTATGCAAATTGCATAAGCTTTGCCAATGGACTTCTTGGCACTATAGCAGTGAATGCATTATTAGTACACTAGATCTATTATTGATTTTTTGTTTAAAAAAATTAGGACACTAGGAAGACATTATAGTTTTTTGCAAATATTTAACCAATGGACTCCATATCCCATGATTACAATTATGCATATTTATGTTTGCACATGCAACATGCGTATAAGGGAAAAATAGTTTCATGTTTAGGAATTACATAACATGTCATTAAATATGCTTATCTTTCTATTTTGAAAGTTAGATTCTTGAACCGACGCTCTCCTTTATTGTTCACAACTATTCCAATACATAATACTTACATGCATTGGAAGATTTAAATTTCATTGCAAAGAAAGTGGGAGAATGATACACAAATATGATCTTACAGCTTGTTATTGAAGAACCAAGTCCACTTGCAGCGATATGAATCTTTGTCCCATCCTTCGATTGCAACCAATGGTCCCTATTATAGCTACAATTTAGACAAACGAGCATAGTCCATGACATACAATATGCTATCCATAAACATGAAACAAAAAATCACATAATTAATTTTTCCAAATATTTAAGAATTAAATGCAATCTATGTGAGCTTTTTCGCTCAAAATGTGGTCGATGCAATTGATACATAACACTTGTGAACGAATCAAATTCTATAATCTAGACACTTTTGGTTTTATTTCTATAGACAACACTTTAGTTCTTACTTTTCTCATTTGCATTTTTAATATTTACTTGGCCAATCTAATTTTGTTTTCTTGCAGTAGGTCTACTATTCATTTTAGCTTAAGAAAATTAGCAAAACATGCAAACATTATATAGTCGGGAGTGATGAACATATTTTTTGCAGCACCCGTGCTAAAGTAGACGTATACACAGCATGTAATGCACATAATCATCATGTGAAAAATCTAAGGCACACGCATCAAAACACTCTTGCCCTCCAGTGCATGTAGTCAGAAATGCTATAAAATCCACGACAAATAGCATGACTTGTAATTTCTTGGCAAATTCCATGAATTTTAAAGTCATCACAAATGCCACGAATTTTATAGCATTTCCTTGCATTCTCTATAGGCCAAAATAGCTCCTCTATTTCTTCATCCTCACAATCTTAGATGCAATATGTGTTTTGCAAATATTTAACCAATGAACTGCATATCCCATGATTATAATTATGTATATTTTTGTCTGCAAAAGCAACATGCTCATTAGGAAAAAATAGTTTCATGTTTATGAATTACATGGCATGTGATTCTCTATGCTCATCTGTCTATCTGGAAATTCAAATTCCTGGGAGAATTAAATTCCATTGCAAAGAAAGCGGGAGAATGATACAAGAATCTGATCTTGTAGCTTGTTGTTCAAGAACCAAGTCTACTTGTAGCAATAAAAATCTTTGTCACCCACTTCGATTGCAACCAATGGTTCCTGTTACAACTACAAAATAGACAAATGAGCATATTCCATGACATACAATATGCTATTCAAACATGAAACACACAAGCACACAATAAATTTTGGAAAATATTTTAAAATTAAATCCAATATGTGTGAGCTTTCTCACTCAAAATGTGGTCGATGCAATTGATACATAACACTTGCAAACAAATCAAATTCTATAATCTAGACACTTATGGTTTTATTTCCATTAAATGCAAAATGTCCAAGATGTCTTTGACAACTGGTAAGTTTGCAAGCAATAAATGCATACTTAATTCTTGTTTGTTGAAAAGGTTGTATGTTTTTAGCTCTCCAAGTTGTCCATGACATATAACATGCTATTCATAAACATGATACACACAAGCATATGGTATGAATTTTTCCAAATGTTAAACAATTAAATCAAAATTGTAAGGGCTTTGTTGCTGAAATTTCGCTCATTGAGCTAGATACACAACCCTTGCCAATGAATCAAATTCTATAAACTAAACATTTCTATAATCAAATTTTGTAATCTAAACATTGCATTGAAAGCTTCACTGTTGTACTAGTAATAGGGACCAATCCCAATATCTCATAGTCTATTGTTACTAGATAAAGCAATACTTTGTTAGATCTTTGAGCAAGCTATTCTTCCTTGTATAAGCATACAATGCATTAACTTTGAATTCATTGCTTCGATAGGCATTACCCTACTAGCAAAGTATTTTAAACAATACAATTTCATTGGACAAGCAACTATTTCAAAAAAGAATTGAACAATTGCAATAGTAACTTGCTTCAACTGTATTAATTATACAAAGTCACTTAATGGTTGCTCTTGTCATCAAATCAGTACGATGTGAAAGCATACACAAGCATTCCCATTTAGGAATGGTTTCTTTGATTAACAACAACATATCACGTTTGTCAACAAACTTTTCAGTCCTCTTGTCTCGCACATATTGCATGCACTAATTAAATATTTGTCACAATATATAATGTCTCCCTATTGTCCTAATTTACTTAAACGAAAATGAATAATAGGCCCACTCCAACCAATAGAAGAAGAGATAAATTATAATTTTCAAACAGAGAAAATATGTCCTCAAATCCCAATTGTAGGAAAAAGACAAAAATATTTTAAACAGTTCAATTTCATTGATCAAGCAACTATTTCAAAAGCAAATTCAACAAATGCAATAGTAAATGTGCCCACTGCATTCACTATTTTTTGTTATAAAGTGGATGTTATTGCTTACTGATTTATCCACAAAAACTAAGTAATTGGTAAAGTAGCTTTGCCATTCCTCTTTGTGTAAGCAAAAAAGTGAAATAGAAACACATTATAAAATTTGTCAAATAAATTTCATTGGCCAACTAAGTATGTCAAATTGAAATGCAATATATGCAATAGCAACTTGCCCTTTAAAAACATGCATGTTTTGTATTGCTAATATATTGCATACTCAAAAGCTATAACACCGGGCTTTAATCCATTTAAATGGAAACATAATAAGATAAAGTATTGTCTAGCATATAAAGGAAAAAAATGTTGATTGCAAAATAAAAGCAGCAAAAAATTTTGAGTCAAAGAACATAAGATATGGTGATATAGACGAAAGAGCCAACAAAAGCATAACAAAAAGTGCCAGCTTTTCCAGCAAAATGAAAGATACTGAACCAAAATAGAACAATGCAATGAATTTTTGCAAACATCTAGTCACTAAATCCAAATTTTATAGCTTTGTTGTTAGGCTAGTGCCTATCAAATCAATGAAGCCACAATTAATGCATTGTAAGCCACAATATTGCTTTATGTAGCAACAAAAGACTACCATTCTAATGCATCAATCAAGGGACAAATTTGTTCTAATTCTATATTCTCACATGTTCACATGTAACACCCTTTCCATTCTCACCAACCATGCACTCAGTTGATATCTACAACGTATGCAACACAACAAAGCATACACAAGCATTACCGTTTAAAGTTGTTCACCATTGACACACTACAAGCTATTGGGATTGCTCCATTCCACTAGCCTTGACATATTGTGTTTCTCAAGGCACTTTTCGAACTTGTTTCCCTTCCTTAATCCGTCACTTTAGTGGTTTGATACCAATTGTTTTTGGTGGGACTTTTCAATAATGTAAATGGATAAATACTTGAAAGAAAATTAATTAATATTTAAACCTGTAGTCTAGCTATACCAATAGCAAAACAGATAAATAATGCTTTTTAAACATGGAAAATATGTTCATAAATTCCAAGTATATAATGTTTAAATTTCATTAGCCAAGCAAGTATTACAAATGAAAATGCTAAAATTAATAATTAAATGCAAATTGTGTCAGCTTTACTGCCATCATGCACTTCATGTGCATGGCATTTTGCTCAAAGGAAAGTTACTGTTGTAATCAAAGCAGGTCACTATTGCAATTGTATAATGTACATTGGAAATGCCAGACTTGTCAATCAATCTACAACTAATGCATTAAATGCCAATAGGTCTACTACTCATTTTTGTTTAAGTAAATTAGCAAAATAGGACTTTATGTATTTTCACAAATATTTAATAGCTAACAAAGTCTACTGAGCCATAAGACTTAATTTTCAAAGTGTTCTTCACAGTATTTGCAGATCATACCCCACATAACATAACAATTGTGCAATCTAACCCTAGGATTAGAAAACATAACAATTGTGCTACTATTGACATAGTATTTAATGCATTAACTATGCATTCACTACTCTACAATGCATTACAGTTATCTGCAAAATTTATCATCTACTTCTATTTTGCTACTTTGCTTACAAGCAAATGAATACTAGGGGCAAATGACATAATTTGGGAAAAAATAGACAAACGCGATAAATTTTTGCAAACACTCAAACATTAAATACAAATTTTGTGAACTTTGTTGATAGGCTAGTACCCACTCAAGCAATGAATACATAGTCAATGCATAGAATGCCTCCATAGTAAACAAGACCTTGTTGAAAGCATTCAATTGTGGAAAGCTATCAAGAATAACACACATTGAAGATGGCAACAGTAAGCCAAAAACACACAAGCTTTTCAACAAACAATAAACAAATGAGAATAAGCACAAATAAAACCCAACACTCACCTAAGATTACATGAATTAACTATGCATTCACTGCTTGTGTACCCATTGGCTTTCTAGCACATTTTGAAAAGCTTGCATTTACTGCATTAAACATGCATTCATAAAGAACATGGAAAAGAGGAACCCAAAGCTAAAAACACACAAGCTTTTCAACAAACAATAAACAAACAAGAAGTAGCACAAATAAAACCCAACACTCTACTAAGATCTCATGAATTAACTATGCATTCATTGCTTCCATACCCGCCAAATCTCCAACACACCTCGCACAATTTGCATTTAATGGATTAAACATGCATTCATTGCTTCAGTACCCATTAGCCCACCGCCAAAGCCCCCACAATTTGCATCCACTAATTAAATATTTTCCAGGATACACAATCTCCTCCTATTTTCCTAATTTACTTAAACAAAAATATGTCCATAAATCCCAACTGTAGAAAAAAGACAACAATATTTTAAACAATGCAATTTGATTGGCAAAAAGCAACTATTTCGAAAGAAAATTCAACGATTGCAATAGTAACTTGCTTCTGGGAAAAAAAATAGCTTCATGTTTATGAATTACATGGCATTTTATTCACTATGCTCATTTGTTAGAATGATACAAGAATCTGACCTTCCAGTTCCTTGTTCAACAACCAACTATCTGTACACATTTGTCCCCTTAGCCCTTCTAATAGAAATCAATAATTCTAGGTTAAAAGTATCATAAACAGACAGGAAAACCTCTTATCAGTAGTCCACTATTCGTAGGATTAATAAAATAGAAATCTAAAAACACACAAGCTTTTCAACAAACAATAAACAAACGAGAAAGAAGTTTAAGAAAAATAAGCAACTATTTCAAAATCAAATTCAACAAATGCAATTGTAAACCTCCCTATCGACACAAACTAACAATTGCAATAGTGACTTGCTTTTCAACAAAAATAAGTTTCATGTTTATGAATTACAATACATGCCATTCACTATGCTCATCTATCTATTCAGTAAGTCAGATTCCTGAACCAGGCTTCTCCTTTATTGTTCACAACTCTTCCAAAGCACAAATTTTATGCACATTAGAAGACTTAAAATTTATTGGAAACAAAGGGGAAGAATGATACAAGAATCTGACCTTCTAGTTCCTTGTTCAATAGCTTCCAATTGCAAGTAATGGTTCTTGTTACAGGGATAAATTAAACAAATGAGCACAGTCCATGAAAAATAATACACTATTCATAAACTTGAACCACATAAACAACAATAAAATTTACAAAAATAGACCAGGATGATAAATTTTTGTAAACATTCCCCGTTAGCCCTTGTAACAACAACCAAGCATGCAAGAATGGAACTAATAGCTAAAAACGCACAAGATTTTTAACAAACAAGAATAAGCACAAATAAAAACCACTACCCACCTCAGATTTTATGAATTAACTACGCGTTCACTGCTTCTATACCCACCAGCCCTCCAACACATCTCGCACAATTTGCTTTCCAAGCTTTGTTGATAAGCTAATAGCCACTCAAGCAATAAACACATAATTAATGCATTCGCTGCCCCCACAGTCCACAAGACCTTGCTCAAAGCATATGTAATCTATTGTACCCACTCACCCTGTTAGCCCTTGTAACAATAAGCAATACTTCTAGTTATCAAGTATAATAAACACACAGCCAAGTCATTGACCACGAGTGCACTTTTACATAATAACGAACATGCAAAAGCGAAACCAAGAGCTAAAAAACCCACAAGCTTTTCAACAAACAATAAACGATAATAAGCATAAACAAAACCCAACACTCGCCTAAGATTTCATGAATTAACTATGCATTCACTGCATGTGTACCCACCAACCCTCCAACACATCTTGCACCCACGGTCCACAAGACCTTGCTCAAACCATTCAGTTTCCCCTCTAACACTTCTAGTTATCAAGTATCAAAAACAAACAAATGAGCCACTCACCAGTTGCACATTGTTCCTTCAATTCCTCCCTCATTCAAGCACTGCACAAAATGAAAAATGTTGAAGACAACAACCCATAGCCAAAAACACACAAGCTTCTCAACAAACAATGAACAAACAATAAGCACAAACCAACACTAGCCTCATATTTCATGAATTAACTATGCATTCTCTACTTGTGTACGCGCCAGCTGTCTAACACATATCACAAAGTTTGCATTTAATGCATTAAACATGCATTCAGTACTTCAGTACACGCCAACTCACCACCAAAACTCGCACTATATGCATCCCCTGATTAAATATTTGCCACAATATATAATGTCCCCCTATTTTCCTAATTTACTTAAGGAAAATGAAAAATCAACCTACTCAAAGCAATGGAAAAAGAGATAAACTGTAATTTTCAAGCACAAAAAATACGTGCTTAAATCCCAATTATAGGAAAAAGACAAAAAAAATTAAACAATACAATCTTATTGGCCAAGTGACTAATTAAAAAACAAATGCAACATATGCAATAGTAAACCTGCCTATCGGTTGGTACTAAAAAACAAGTAGTAGGGGGCCCAAAGTAGGGCAGGATCCTATACTGGGGACAAGAGTAATCCCATGTGGGACCCACAATAGAGCTGAATAATAGGCAAATGTAAATCAGTTTTCACCCACAAAATCAACAAAGGTACTTGTCCCATACACAAATATATATTTGCAGTCTTGCAAGTCAGGGAATATTCAAAGCACATCTGACACGACAAACATACAAGCCATATTGCTTGTTACTGACTCCTCGCTTTAAAACAAAAGCCCAAAATATAAAATTAGTATAACCCAAGCTCCCCTATAATGTCACCACTTGCATTACATCACAACCACCTTTCGGGCACTTGGGATGCCACGAGTAGAACTACTAGCCAAGAATGTCCCATCACCAAATCCAATCCAACTGAACCCCCATCCCACTTTCCCGCCAACACAACACTCAGACAGGTAGCAATCGTTCATATGTGTCCCATCTGTCAAATCAAACCTCTCTACTACTGATTCCTCCTCCTATTTTTCCCACCTGCAACCACCAAAACAATGGTGTTAAAGCCACCAAAATCTCATGTCAAGCAAACAAGGAATGCACACCATTAATACATAAAAACTCAACAATTGAAGACATCCGATGAAGATTTGAAATTTGAAATTAAAAGGACAGGAATTAAAGACTCCACACCAAACCAACATTGAACATATAAGGAGATTATCAAATTCAAAAATGCATTACTCAATCTCTTGCAATTTTCATTTAGCACGTCCCACTTTCATTATTAGTTATACAATTTGGTCCAGAAATATGAAGAAAGTCCAGAGGCAGCAACACCAACATCTTGACAAGCTACAAGTATTCTACTGCTACAAATTATGGTTGCCTGTGAATGCAAATATGTTGTATGGGATGTCAATTTTTGTCACATTGACGTGTAACTCAATATTTGGGGTTTCAACTTACACTTATATATGAATGTTAAGTCATTTCAATTCAAGTTTAGGGTTTCACTAGTTTTCCTTTCCTCTATACTCGTCCATGCATGACGTTTACCCTGCATTGTGCATTTCAATATATTGTGTTATTCCTAATCTTGTGTTATTCATTGCATGACGTTTACTCTGCATTCTACTTTTCATATTTGTTTCATTATACGAAATATGAAATGGGTTTGACTGGTTTAAATGGTTTTTCATTACTATTAGACTTGTTTGACGAAATATGGAAAGGGTTTGACTGGTTTTCATCCATGCACTTGTATTTGTGTGTTCGTCATTGCACAAAATTTAACTTTGCAATTTGCTTTTTACATTTGTTTGTTATTCCAAAATAAGGGAATGGATACAATATATTTGCTTGTTACTAAGAAATATTCATAGGGCTTTAATGTTTATCATTTCGAGGGTTTCTGCCATGCATTTGCATTCGTGTCTTCCTCATTGCACAAACTTCATCTCTACAATTTGCTTAAAATATTCTCATGTTATTTCGAAATATGAAAATGGTATGACTGGTTTTCATTTTGAAGATATTCTGGCATGTTTATGTATTATTATGTCCTTCCATGCATAATAGTTATGTCTGCGAAATACTTTTTTCATTTCATCAAGCATACCGCCAAACATGAAAGGGTTTCAATCGGTTCAAAATTACGTATTTTCTTGACAAAGCACAAAATTTAACTCTGCAATTTGCCTTTAATATTTGTTTGTTATTCCAAAATATGAAAATGGATTCACTTGTTTTCATTCTGAAGTTATTCTACCATGCAATTATATTATTTTGTTCTTATATATGTATTTGTCTTTCCATACATACATTTACATATTGTAAAACCCCGTCCCGCAACCTAGAGGACGATGCAACACTGCGGAAGCACAAATAATTTTTTTTTCTTAAAAAGAGTAACAATGACAAGTGAAGTAACCTACTCTAACACATACATCCTCTAGGCCACACAACGCGTCTACATGTGAAATTCAAAACTTACAAAATTATTCTAAAACATAGTATATGGAATTAACTCATGATAACAACATACAACAAAGCATTCACCATTCCATAATAAATCTAACACAAAGAAAGTAATGACATATTTCCACAGATACAACACCATATAAAATATATATACCATTTAATCCAACAATGAATAGATCATACATAATGTTACAATTACATCACAAGGGTTCCTCCTTGATTACAAATAAGGAATTTACAATATATAGTGTCCACTGTTACAATGAGAAAGAGAAGTACAAATCCATAGAACCACATGAGCTCCTCGAACAAGAAGATCTCACCATCACGAACAGGAAGAGAAAGCTCAACAGTGTAAGGTGCACGCCACCCAACCATATGGTACCCATAGGCCCAGCCCCGTGCTAGGAGATAGTAAAAGGTAACCAAGACAAACCTATTACCTCTAGACACAGGAAATATACAAGATAACACAGTACTAGTAAACACAAACAAAAGGTCACATTGCTTCCAGAATCATTGAATCAAGAACAATCACTGTACAACAAAAAATGATTGTTGTCATAGGAGGAGTGTCATCACAAAGGTTGCATTGGTTATCCTAAGGAGATCTTCCTAGGTCCTGGACCCCCATCTTGGGTTATCCTGGTAACCTCTTACGAACTCCGCCCCACATGCACACAGTGCGGAATCGATTATCTTTGAGAAGACAAGATAACGATCTTGCCATTTCAGGCCTTCCCGACTCATCTCAAGTCTAACACAAGTCCTTGAGCCAATGAGCGAGGCTAATTATCAAGTTAAATATGTTAACTACCTATTCCCCTAATGTAGGCTATTTAATTTGCACTGATTACACTGACTTCCACACAAGTTATCTTGGGACCACTTTGTGTCTCGGCTCCCGTTGAAAGCCACTCCCCTATTGACAACACAATAACTCATTCTACACCGAAGGGTAGATAGTGCACAAACTGATAATAACATAACACAAGAGATAACACATCCCTACGGATGTCCAATACTAAATCCAACTACATGCACTACCCAAGGAAATCTCAAGGCGACTAACAAAGTGACAACCCTTTCACAATTAAAATCTAGAAGACTTAGATTTCACAATAACAAACACTCCCCCCCCTCCCAATACACAATTACAGAAACACTAAATATTATAAACACAAACTTAAGCAATTCAAAACACTACCATTCGGATTTCCTAAATCCAAATCAAATAATATCCCATATTAAATACATCATCCAAAACACAATTTCAATTTATAAAACAACAGCCAAATGGTGCTAAATGTTTTAATTCCAATTTCACAATTATAATTAAACAAATCTCAATTCTTCTAATAAAAATTATTTTTTAAATAAAATATCTACGAGTGCTTTGCAAGCACTAACAATATAATATTCATTTAAAAATCATTTACTTACCTTCTAAAAAATACAAAAACAATTATATTTAAATATATATAAAGGCGATGAATTAGAATCAAAATATCAAGGATGGCGCTGTCAAAAGGCAGCGCTGGCTAGGGTTTCTCCGCCTCAGCTCACTGGGTGCCTGCTGGTCCTCAGGCCGTGAATCGGTGGGGGCTTTCTGGCGCGCGGGGGTTGTGGCTGGGGTGGCCACATTTCTTCTTTCTTTCGGTGCTTTCTGCAGCAGATTTCGTGCTCTTTCCTGTGCGTTATTTTGTTCTGCATGCTGTGATTGGCGGGTGGTCTGGTGTCTGTGGGTAGGATCCGGCTCTTTTTGGTGACTAAAACTTGGTGGAGGGAGGCTGGGGGTTTCTTTGTGCCCTTCATTGGCTGCTTCAAGCTATCGGCGGTTTTGGCCCCGAGCCTTGCATGGCTCCAAACGGGACTTCTCCTGGTGGCAAGGGGTTGTCTTTCAAGGATACGGTGGTGGGATGCAATCCATCGGTATCAGTGCACATGAATCCTTTTTTTGGAGAATCTGGATCTGGAATGGGAGAGTCTTCATATTTATCTGGAGGTTTTAGGCCCTCAAAGGTGAATGGGTGTCTTGCCAAGTGTGACAATAGGCCGGTTGTTGAGATCCAGCCTGAAGCTGTTGTGGATGATATTAACTACCTTTCAAATCATGCTCTGATTTGTAAGTTCCTCGGGATATGGGTATCTTTGCCTTTTTTGGAATCCTGGGCTCGGCGTACCTGGTCTCCAGAGGGGGATATGGATGTTATGTTGGCAGCCAACGGCTATTTTCAAGTGGTCTTCTCTTGCATGTCGGACAGGAATAAAGTTTTTGAAGGAGGGCCCTATTTCTACAATCAGGTGGGGCTCTTCATTAAGCCTTGGCATATGGGATTCAACCCTACAGAAGAGCTTCCCTCGCGGGTTCCGGTTTGGGTGAGATTACCATGGCTTCCTTTAGAATTCTGGAGGGAGGACATTTTTAGCCTAGTTGCAAGCCAGCTTGGAAAACCAGTTGGTCCTTCGAGACAGACTATGGAGAAGAAGGTAATTACCTATGCCCGAGTATGTGTTGAAATTGATTTGAATAAGCCTTTGCCTGATTCTATAGAAATTCGGTTGGGATCAAGCTCATGGATTCAACAACTTGATTATGAAACACTACCATTCCGTTGCCGCTTGTGCCATGAATATGGGCATTTGCAGAGGATGTGCCCCAAATCTAAACCTGTAGAAGATTTAAAACTGGGGTCAGCTAGTGCACCTCCTAATCAAGATAAAGGGAAGGCCCCCATGAGGGAGGACAAGGAGGGTTTCATTCCTGTAAGAGCTCGTAACAAGGGTCGAGGCCAAAAGCGGACCTTTAAAGATAGACAAGTAGATGAGGTTTTCAATAAGTTTGATGCCCTAGAGGATCTGGAACAGTTCGATGGAACTATTGCTAATATGCCTACTGGACAAGATCTCTTGGAGGTAGGGGAAACAGGTGGGGATGAGAACAACGTCATTCAGACCAATCCGCAGGAGGGAGTGACTGGGATTCAGATGGATAAAGACATTTCTGTGAGGCCGATGGGGGAGTTGGGAGCCAGTGGAGGCATGGAGTTGCAGGAGAGTTCTGCTCCTTTTTGTTCTAAGTCTTCTGCTAGGATAGATCGGCAGGAGGAGAGCAAAAGTAAGGGATCCCCTTCTGTTTTAGGTATTCATCAGAAGGCCATTAAAAAGGATGCTTCAGAGAAGTCTCTTAAGGTGGGAAGGAAGAAAGACCAGGAAAAGGTGAAGTTAGTAGGAGAGACCTTAGTGGAGTCTGGTGCTGTGAAGACCATTGATTCCCACTTTCCTCTATCTCAGAAATGATTGTTCTCTCATGGAATGTAAGGGGGTTGAATAGCATCCCTAGACAAAAGGCTATTCGGGAATTGATTAAGTCTTATTCGCCTGAGGTGGTTTTTATTCAGGAAACTAAGTTATCTATTGATAGGATGCTTTCCACAGCTACTAAGATTTGGCCTAGAAGCCTCTGTCAATGCATTGGTGCTCAAGGATGTTCGGGAGGCTTGGCTCTGTTATGGGATCCTCGCAAGCTTGTCCCACTCTGGTGGATATCTAGTCGGTCTTCTATCTCCGTTGTGGCCACTTGTTGTGAAACCGGTGAGACTCTTCTCTTCACTAATGTTTATGCTCCAACTGACTTCATGGGAAAAGCTTTACTTTGGTCACATATAGGATGTGTTCGTTCTCTTGTTCCTTTGTTCCCCTGGATTATAGCAGGGGATTTTAATGCTGTTTTAAGTTTGGAAGAGAAGCGTGGAGGTAATCCTAGGCTTGATCCTTCTACGAGCCTTTTGCGAAGTAATATTGAAAGTTTGAAGGTTGTGGATATTACACCTTCCAATGGTTTGTTCACTTGGAATAATAGAAGATGTGGGGCAGAGGCGATAGCTGAAAGGTTAGACAGGTTTCTTGTGTCCTGCTACTGGATGGCGGATTGTTGGAATACCAGATCGGAGATTTTGGACTGGAGAGGTTCAGATCACTGGCCAATTCTTTTGTCTGCCTCTAAGTTTCGAATGACAAAGAATCCTTCTTTCAAGTTTCAGCTTATGTGGTTGAGGGATGCCTCTCTTCAGGATCATATGCTTGCTTGGTGGGGGGAAGGGAAGCCTGCTTATGGCACTGCTATGTTTTCCTTTGTTAAGCAATTACAGTTTGTTAAGTTTAAGCTGAAAAGGTGGAACAGGATGTTTTTTGGCAATCTCTTCACAGCTAAGAGAGATGCCCAGCTAAGGGTGAACACTATTACCCGTCAAATCAGAGAGCAGGGTCTATCTGATGGGCTATTTAGAGAAGAAGCTATGGCGCTGAGAGATTTGGAAGAATGGGAGCTTCGTGAGGAGATCTATTGGAAACAAAAAGCTCGGATCGATTGGCTACAGGAAGGGGACAGAAACACTAAGTTCTTCCACAACACTGTAAAAGACAGAAGACAGGGGAGTGCTCTCAATTCTCTCATGACAACAGAAGGGAATTTGGTTTCCTCTCATAGGGAGATTGCCCTGGAGGCCACTCATTTTTTTGGCAGTCTATTTTCTGAGGATTCTGATCCTGCTAGGGCTGAGGAGGATTTGGTGTTGGAGTGCATTCCCCCCATTGTCACTCCTGAAATGAATGAGGCTCTCATTAAACCTGTCTCTCTTTCTGAGATAGAAGCTGTGGTGTTTGGAATGAAGAAGGGTAAAGCCCCGGGACCCGATGGGTTTCCTATAGAGTTCTTCCAAGCCTTTTGGGACATTGTCAAGATGGACCTCTTTGAAGTGGTGCAAGAATCGTTTAACAATAAGCAAATGCTTAAGGCTCTGAATGCTACCTTCCTTGCCCTCATCCCAAAAAAGGAAGGTGCTAACTCTCTTAACTTCTTTAGACCTATTGCTTTGTGCAATGTCACGTACAAAATAATCACTAAAGTGATAGCTGAACGATTAAAGCCATGGCTCAGTAATCTGATCTCTGAGGAGCAAGGGGGATTTGTTACAGGAAGGCAGATTTTGGATGGGATTATTATAGCGGCTGAAGCTGTGCACTCTATGGCGGCCTCAAAGGAGAAAGCCATGTTCATAAAGCTTGACATGGCCAAGGCTTATGATAGGGTCAAATGGAGCTTTTTGCAAAAAGTTCTCCAAGCTTTTGGTTTTGGGAGGGAGTGGATTAGTTGGGTTATGAGCTGCATTACCTCACCCTCTTTTGCTGTCCTGATCAATGGTGAACCTACCGATCTCTTCGGGGCGGCCAGAGGCCTTAGGCAAGGGGATCCTCTCTCCCCTTACCTTTTCATTTTGATGGCGGAGGGCTTGGGAAGGTTTCTCAAGTCTCAAGTTAGGCAGGGTCTGATTCAGGGTTGGAAGTGGGGGCATGGCATTCCTCCTTCTTCCCATCTCCAATTTGTGGATGATACGTCTTTGATGGGTGCAGCTAGAATTCAGGAGGCTATTAATTTCCGAAGGGCTTTGGATATTTATGTGAAAGCCTCAGGACAAAAGATTAATGAAGAAAAGTCTCACATCTTTTTCTTCAATACCCCTGCTCCCATTCAAGCTAGGATTGCTCGGATCTTGAGGTTTCAAATTGGAACTCTTCCTTTTGTGTATCTTGGAATCCCTCTTTCAGGCGAAAGACTGTCAAGAGGTGTGTGGCAGGAAATTTTGGATAAATTTCGGAGCAAGGTGAGTCATTGGACCCACCGGTGGCTTTCAACTGCTGGTAGGGTGACTCTTTTGAAGTCTGTTGTCCAGGCTCTTCCTATCTATAGGTGTCTTGTACAGACTGCCCTGGCTGGTTTCGTCAAGGACTTTGACTCCCTTTCCAGACAGTTTTTATGGACAGGTAATTTGCTTTCCTCCAAGTGGAGTCTGGTCAAATGGGATTGTGTTTGCAGATCAAAGCAGGATGGGGGCCTTGGTTTGCGGAAAATGAGCTTGATCAGTAGGGCTCTTGCTGCTAAGCTCTTTTGGAGATGGTGTACTAGCCAGGATCAAGGATGGGCTAAGATCCTTAATGTTAAGTATCTTGGAGGGGTGAATGGGAAAGATGTTCCAAGATACAAGTTGACAGGAAGGGGATCCATGGTTTGGGATACTTTGAAGAAAGGAGAGCAACTTGTCAAGAAGGGTCTTTTCTGGATTTGTAATCGGGGATCAGATGCCTTGTTCTGGGAGGATTCTTGGGATGGATTCCCTCCTATCTTATCACAATACCCTCACTTGCAACCTCTTTGTGATATTTTTCTTGCAGCTGGCTGGAGTAAAGTTGAGGATTTTAAGGTGTCTTTAAGAGTGGGTCGTGGCGAGGGAGCTAGATGGAAAGAACCTTGTGAATGGCCTCCAGGGGGTACTGAGGGTGAGAGGGAGACTCTTGCTAGGATTCTTGTTGGTAGAACTTGTAACTCTTTGAGAGAACCCGATACCCTTGCTTGGGGACCTAATCCAAAAGGAAAGTTTTCAGTGGCATCTGGTTATCAAGAGTTGGAAAGATTAGCTTTTGATAGGACTGACAGTCCTTGGTGGAAGCAGGTTTGGAATAAGTCTGCTTGGCCTAAATGTAATTTTTTCTTGTGGCTTGTGGTGCAGAATAAATGCCTTACCTGGGAGAATCTTCAGAAGAGAGGCTTTCATGGGCCTTCTATCTGTATTTTATGTAATAAAAATGAGGAAAATAGCTCACATCTCTTTTTCCACTGCTCTTTCACCAGAGTTATTTGGCACTGGTGGTGGGAAGCTTGGGAGCATGCTTGTATTCATGCCAACTCTCTGGTTGAGTTCTGGAATAGTCTTGGTAGACCCCCTTCTAAGACCTCCTTTCTTGAGGTGGCTTGGGACATTGGTCCAGGATTTATTATCTGGCAGGTGTGGTTGGAAAGGAACTGCAGGATATTTCAGGATAAGTTGAGGATGGTGCAACAGGTGTGGTTGCAAGTGATAAATATGCTTCAGGAAACCCTGGCTGCGAAGTGTGATCTCTCCAAGGATATTGATCCTGGAGATGTGCGCGTGGTTCACAACTTGAATATTTCTGGTGCTGGTTGTAGTGGTGCCCTTTGTAAGAAGCAACAGGTTAGAAGTAAGCATGCTAAACGAAAGGTTTGTAGGGAGGGAAAGTGGTCTCTCCCTCCTTTGGGGACTCTTAAGATCAATACTGATGGGTCTTCCAGGGGAAACCCCGGGCATGCTGGGGTTGGAGGAATTGGCAGGGATTGCTCTGGTGAGGTTATCTTCTTCTTCTCCTTCTATAAGGGGATACAGACCAACAACTACATGGAGGCGCTTGCTGTCCTCTTGGCTCTTGAAAGAGGATGTGCTCTGGGATGGAGTAAGATTATCTGTGAGTCTGATTCCCAGGTGGTGGTGGATATGTTGAATCTACAACGGATGGAGAATATGGATTGGCATCTGGCTGTGGTGGGCAGGCAAATTCTTAAGCTGAGTGCTTCTTTGGATGCAGTCTCTTTCTGCTATGTTCCTCGCGAGTGGAATAGGACTGCTGACTGCTTGGCTAAGTGGGCTTCAGATCGCGGGGAGGGATGGATGGCGGGAGATTGGGCCCATTTGCCTCCGGACTGTGTTCAGGATCTTGAGAGGCTTGCCAAGGAGGATATGGATGATTAGTTGTGCCCCTTCGGGGGCTTCCTTTTGTTAGTGTTGTTTTCTCTTCTGGGCTTATGGCCCTTGCTTTTGTTCTCTTGCTGGCTGATTCAATAAATTTTACCCCTTTTAAAAAATATATATATATATATAATAATAATAATAAATATATTATTTAATATACAAAATTATATTACATTACAACCATATCAATTAATGTATACATAATATAAATTTATAATATATATAACATATATTAAAGAAACTATCGTATGAAAACCCGCAGCACACAGACTGGCCACGACAGGCAATCATGAGGGAGACGGCTGTTACAACCGAGCCTCCCCATTGTGGGGGTTGCGTGTGCTGGCCATGCTAGCGCTGCATGTGAAGGCAGCACTAGGCACTGCCCTCACTGCCATCTCCCATGTGGGAGGGACGACTATGGGGGTAGCTCCCCCAACCTCACACAGTATACATTTTTTTAATAAAAGCCCCGCGATTAGTGAAAATCGCGTACAACGATTTTTCCCAATTTCATTTCAAAATAAAAATTCCTACGTAATTACAAGACCTTATAAAATAGAAAAATATTTATATATAATATATACATATATGTACATATATATATTTCAATATAAGTTTGTAAAATAATATTTTTCAATAAGAATGGCGTCTGCTCCGAAATCTTCCGCTTCTACTCCGTCTCCCGGCGCGCGTAATTCTGCGAAAATCCATGATGAAGGTGCCCTCAAGGGGGCGACATTGGCGAAGGTGCTTGCAGCCTCTGGCTCTTCCTCGGTGTCTCCTTCTGTGCGCAATCTGGTGGGTGGCGGGGAAGGCTTTCCCGGGCGTAACCCTAGGTCTCTAGAAGCCGTTAATCAGGGTCCGATAGATGACAATCCTGGGCTTGGTATGCAGACGAAGGTTGGTTTGCCTGGTCCATGCCATGATGGCGATGACTGTACGCGGAAAAGCTTCGTTGACGCCCTTGTTGCCCGCCCTTCATCCTCGCGTAAGGGTCTCTATGGGTTGGGCTCACAGTCTGCTGGTTTTTCCCCTACCAATAAAAAATCTGAGCCTCTTTGGCTTCACAGCGGAGCCTCTATGCGTCCTCCTTTTGCCGTCCGTCAAGCATCTGCCCCTGAGCTCAGTCTTGACGGCCTTGTCAGTGACAGAGAAGAATACTTGCAGGCCCACGCCCTGATATGTAGATTTACTAAAGTTTGGCCGAAATTATGCGACCTCCATTCGTGGATTGAGGCAAATTGGAAGGAATATTTAGAAGATGAAATCTGCATTTACCTGTGTGCAAAAGGGTTTTTTATCCTAGAATTTGAAGCTATGGAGGATAAAGAAATGGTGCTAAATGCTGGACCTTGGTTCTTTCAGGGGGATATTCTGTTCATGAAACCTTGGTCCCCCTCTTTTGATCCACGCACAGAGTCATTTTCTTCAGCATTTTTATGGGTTCGTTTACCTTACCTCCCACTTCAATTTTGGGAAACTGACTGTCTGAAAGCAATTGGCAACAAGCTAGGGAAATACCATGGTCTCTCCAAAGAAACAATCAACTATGAAAATTCAACTTTTGCTCGCCTCTGTGTGGAAATGGATGTTTCAAAAGGCCTCCCAGCGGAAATCCTTCTCAAAGTTGGAAATAGGCGTTGGCACCAACCAATAGATTATGAAAAGATAGCATTCAGATGTAGAATTTGCTTTGCGACAGAACATGTTACGGCACAGTGCGGTAAAAAGCGTTTTGGGGAAAATGCTAGTGCTGTCCCAATCAACAGCCCCTCATGGTGGGTTGGGGCTGAGTCCAGACATTATGCTGTTTCTCCTTCGGTAATGAATGCTAGCGCCTTCACTTCTTCAACTCAGAAAGTTGCTCCTGCTCTGGTTCCCACCCACTCGGCTGTGGATGAACGCCATGTCTTGGGGACCACGCCTGTACCAATGCAAGACGATTCTTGCATTACCTCTCCACCTTTGGAGATATCCAATAATGTTTCCTCTTCCCTTTTGGCCGATCCTACTACTGATTGTAACCCTGGTTCTTCCATGCTGGCGGATTTGTGCTTGGGCCAGCATCCGACCTCGAATGACCAACAGGGTTGGACGGAGGTGAAGAAAAAGAAATCTCCATCTTTAAAACAAAAACATCCAATGTCCCTAAGATCCTCAAAGAAAGAAGGAATACTGGAGGCATAACTGGTGGTCACACTCATTTTTGGGTTGACGCATGTTCTTTTAGGTTAGAAGGAAAGTATAAATTTGTGTTGGGGCAACCCTGGTGGACAGGGCATGCATCTGTTCTCTTTTAGAATTATACATTTCGGGAGCTGTCCCCTTGACAGCACTCACCTATAAAAAAAAAAAATATATATATATATATTTCAATATATATGTATATATATTTATATATTTGTATATAAATTTATCCAAGCATTTGTTCAAGTTGGGAAATTAATTTACACAACAGAAGTTTTCTTACATGAAAGATAAAACGAATTTTACACAGGATCTAAATTGTTTTCTACATAGGTTGAATTTTCACAGCAATCTTTTAAAAAAAACAAAAGCTTCTACAATAATGAAAGCCTCTTCTAATCTTTTCCAATTTGCATTACAATAATTAAATAACTCTTTCAAAACAAAATTCACAAAAACAATTAAGGAACTTGTTCCAGAAGAATTGTTGCCTCGAAGATTGATGCCAAGCTTCTCTGTAATCTTCAATTTGCCAAGATTGCCAAAGCTTCCTCTAGAAGAATTGCCTCTTCCCAGAGAACATAAACAATCCACAGCCAAGAATATAACAAACTAGATTCCTAAAATTATCAGAAAACTTCTAAGATCTACAATTTCTTCAAACCACAGAACAAATCTTTTATTTCCCAAAAACCTCTGTTCTTCTTTTCCCTGTGAAAACAACTTCCTCTTTTCTCACCCATTTCAATCAATCTCTCCGTAAATCAATTTTTAAGACAGTAAGAAAACAAATCCTTCTAACTTCTTGTTCACACAACAAATATCTCTTCTTTAACAAACCAAGATATTTCTAAGATCTTTTCCCAAATATGAATTTAAAATTAAAAACAATTTATTTAATCTAATTTACAATTTAAATAACTTATTTATTTTAATTCCCCATTAATTTAATAATTAAAATTACTTTATAATATAACTTAAATTAAATTAATTAATTTATAATAAAATCTCCATATTAATTAAATACTTAATCACAACACAAAACTTAATCCTTACAATTTAAACTTGCATGATAAATAAAATACCAAGACCAACATGGATAAGGAACATGACCAACATATGGAACTGACGACACACTAGGGTTGTTTGACTAGGTAGGGTAAAGGTTTGACTAGGTAGCCCGTTACTATCTCCCAATCATTACTGTTGAGTAGTGGACACGCTCAGACTTGTGAAACCAGGTGAAGTCGTTGTCCTGTACCTGCAAACCTACAACAAAAGCAAAAGTCGTATATGTATACAAATAATAATTCATACACACTGTGAAGAGAGAATCACATAAATCATAGGGCACTCGCAAGCGAGTGATGCAATACCGTTCTCTTCACCAATACAATGTTACATCAACTAACGCGATAATATATCAATTAAACTACAATAAGCATCTATGCAAACATAAAGCATATTAAACATAATCACCATGCATATAATGTATCATCACATCCATATAGTCTATCATCACCCCACTATCAACGATAGAACAACCATAACATAAAATAAGGTCTAACAAAGTATCTAAGTTGTCAAAGAAAATATAACAAATTGGAGGGTGTCACATATTGTGCATGGAAGAATAAAATAATACATAGACATATTTCCATACTTATATATTTCCATACATATATATGGTATGAATGGTTTTCATTTCAAAGATATTTTGCCATGTAATTGTATTTTTTTTTTCCATTCACAATAGTTCTATCTACGAAATACAATTTTTATTTCATTGTTACTACCAAACATTTTTATGGTTTCACTAGTTCACAATTACAGGGTTTTCTACCATGCACTTGTAATCCTCTCTTTGACAATGCACAATCTAACTCTGCAATTTGCCTTTAATATTTGTTTGTTATTCCCAAATATGAAAATGGATTCACTTGATTTCATTTCAAAGATATTTTGCCATGCAATTATATTATTCTCTTCCTATATATGTATTTTTCTATATATATTATGAATGGAAGAACAAAATAATGTATGTATGTATATATATACATACATTATTTTGTTCTTCCATGCACAACATATATATATATATGCATTATTTTGTTCTTCCATGCACCATATATATATATATAGTGCATGGAAGAACATAATAATACATAGACATATTTCCATACATATACAAATATATGTATACATATATACATACATATACATATATATGTATATACACACACACACGTATATATATATGTGTGTGTGTGTGTGTATACATACATATATATATATATATATATGTATGTATGTATGTATACATACACACACACATATATGTATATACATATATATACATATGTATATATATGTATATGTATGTATACATATATATGTGTATATATATATGTATGTATATATATATGTATATATATATGTATATATATGTAATTGTTTATGTGATTGTTACTATGAAATTTGTTTTATATATTTATGTTCGGCTCTCCACATTTCATTGTTTGGCTCTGTACTCAAGAAAGCTCCCTTTCTCTTCCAATTGAAGTTTTCTACCTCACTACGCCTATACCATTGTATTTCCTTTTGACAATGTTTAACTAATGTTTGTTCATGTCTCACTAAACAGATGTGCTCTAAGTAATTTCAATTCAAATAATAAAATTGAATAAATTGTCAACATGCATAATAAATCCAATTGCATTACAAACTGTTCATAAAAACCAAGCAAAATAAAGACAATAAAAACAAATTGTTCATGCACAATAAAGACAATTTCATTACAAACTGTGGACAATTGCATTACAAACTTTCATAAAAACCAGAACATTGAATTTCAAAATGTCAAGATGCATATTAAATAAATGCAAACTGATCATGTATCACTGTGACTTCAACAATGTTCAATTTTTTGTTTTTTTAACTACTCCAAACATTTTTTTTAACATCTACAAGTGCAATCTAAAGGTAAATTGAGGTCGAAAACTAAAACCAAGACTACAAAGACATCGTCTTGTACAAGGAAAGACATTGTAATAATCCCTAATGTGCAACAACCAGTTGTAGAAGTAAACACGAATCCAAAACCTATTGAGGTTGTCTAGGAGGTTGCTACACCACCAATCCAGTGGACAAGAGCATCAAAGGAAAGGGAATGGTCATCAGAGGACATGGACAACACTGGAGGATGTTGAAACAAATGGGATGTCAACGAGAGCTGCTACGAAGAAGTGGAAAATCCTAGCTACAACACTTAGCAATTGGTTAGGTGGCCTGAGCATTGCTTCAAAGAAGGGTCCACCAACAGTCCTAACAGAAGAGGAGGAGGGTCTGATTATGAAGTGGTGCACAGATATGGTAGATATTGGCCACGAGCTTGAGATTATGAATCTCAAGCAAGAGGTTGCTCAGATATGCCAGACTAGACCCAACCCTTTCACAAAGGGGGTACATGAGAAATCATGGTGGAATGGATTATAGAATGCTGACAACAGCATATGAAAGTACCCCATACGGTCCTGATAGAATTTGGAACTGTGATGAAACGGGCATTCAGGCTGGCAGAAATAGAACTATGAGGGTCTTGGCATGACGAGGCAATAGGAATGTCTCCTACATCATTCCAAAAAGCAGAGAATGGATAAAAATTCTATGTTGTGTTAATGCATCTAGCCAAACTATACTTGGTTTCTATTTGCTCAAGGGCAATACAGAGATAGAGAATTACATTGTGAACTAGGAACCACATGCTTGGATGACGAAGGAGCTTTTCTATGAGTGGCTGGAACATTTCTGTGTGTTGGTTCCTGGGGGTGTCTCACTTACTAATAGGCACCTACTGATTTTTGACGGCCATGGAAGTCATGTTGCATTGTCAACTATCCAAAGGGCAAGGAGGTTAGGCATTGACCTCCTTACATTGCTTGCTCATACTTCTCATGCGCTACAACCTTTGGATGTTAGCGTGTTTACACCATTCAAGCAATATTTCAAATCAGAATGAGCATATTTTCTCACTAGATTCCCCAATATTGATATCAAAATGGCAGAATTAGCAAGCAAGGCACTAAGAAGAGCTTTGACTCCAACCAACTTAAAAGCTGACTTTAAAAGGACGAGGATATGGCCCCTCAATTCTGATGCACTCATGGGTGACATGCATCCCAGCAAGACGTATGATATTGTTGACACTGACGATGCTTCTACAGTGTAGAACACCCTTAGTCTTTCAGGACTTGATGTTTCAATAGATGAACTTTCACAAACATTGCAGACTCCAACGAATAGTCAAGTGCATGAAGGTGCAAAGCAACAACTTGAAGACATAGACAACCAACCTGCACAAGAAGACATGGGGGATTTCACATTCCCATCTCCAACACCCACACCTCCAGAAGAAACAATGCACTATTATGTAGATTGCAACAACAAAAGTCAGGGTAAACCGGACCAGGTGGAGTTTACTGACTCCCAAGTCAATGAAACAATTCAAATCGAAAGTAGTTCTTGGATCAGTAACTTCCTTACACTGCCAAGTCACAGAGTAAATGGAAGAATGAGAAAGTCTGTTGGTGGTGCTCTTCGAGTGAGTTGACAGTCTCAGTTGTTGACTGCTGACAATTACATGACTCTCATAATGGAGGAGGAACGAAGAAAAAAAGAACTAGAAGAATTAAAAATCAGAAAGAGGAAACAAACTGAGGACAAAAAGGCAACACAAATTTTGGCCTTGGAGCAGAAGAAACAACAAAAAATTGAAAAGGAAATTGAGCGCAAGGAAAGAGAGCAGCTAAAACAATTGCAAATAAAGAAAAAGAGTAGAAGAAGGAGCAAGAGAGGATACAAAAAGAACAAGAGAAGAAGGAAAGGGAGATTGAGGCTACCTATAGAGCATTGATGCGAGATAGACATTTAAGCAGTCCTGCAACTCCCTTATTTGATAACCACAGTTACTTTCAAGATATAACCAATAATAACATCTCTCCATTTTCTGCAAGAAATGTGTGTTTCAGTCCCAACTCATCTCAAGTTAGTTGCACTCAATTTCTAGTTGGCTAGACTTCTTCACCACCAATTCCTTCAAATGTAACTTGCATGCAACTAACAAATGCAAATGCAAATCAATTTATGGCTAGTATAAATGCAACAGCAAGAGACAAGAACACATCTCCAGATTCATTCCTTGGAGCATTTGACTGAGTTTGGGAGGGACCAACTGAAACAGTGCCTTATATCTTGGTTTTTTTTTGGGTTGTAGTTGGGGATGCCATTTTTATTGTGCTACATCTGTTTATAAATGTAAACTAAATCTTTATTTATTTATTTTGAACTAAATCTGTTTATTAATGTGATACGAGTACCTTGGTTGACTTTGTGGTGAAAATTGTTTTACAATTGCATATTAAGGCGCTCTAGTGTAGGGCCCATTGACGACTATGTCAATACCTTTTTTATGGTTGTCTTATAATCTACATTTCAAAAAATATATTGTATGTAGATATTTTGTTTCAATTTTGTTTACCATAATTGCTATGTTTATAATATCTATTCTACATTTGTGAAGATATATTCTATGTAGATAAATTGTTTCAATTTTGTTTACAACGATTACTATGTTTATAATATCTATTCTACATTTATGAAAAAAATATTCAATGCTGATAATCTTATACAACATTTCATACAATACAGTCTACGCCGATAATTTAATATTTGAAATTGCATGTGAATACATTTCATATAGTCATTAAAAAGGTCTACTAGACATGTCTAAAATCCACAACACTTCACAACGAAATACTTGATATAATCTATCCTTTTGTATATCAGTAGCTCAATTGAAATATACTTTGAGGCTATACCTCTACAAAAGATAACATGTATGTATGTCTTATCGCAAGTTTATTTGTTTCGGTACATTATAGTTCACTCTTGCTTTGTGAATGGTAGAGATGGATGTGACCTATTTGACCTATATGATTTTATCTATCCCCTATTATTATGTTCATCATTGCACAAACTTAAATCTGCAATTTGGTTATAACATTTGTTTGTTATCCCCAAATATGAAAATGGTTTGACTGGTTTTCATTTCAAGGATATATGTAGTGCTTATATGTGCATACATATGTACATATATATGTATGTGCATAAGGATGTACATATGTATCTATGTGCATACGTATTTAGATGTATGTCTATGTCAATACGTATGTACATATATATCTATGTACATACAAATGCACATGTATGTACATATATATAAATGTGTATGTACATGTATATATATATGTATGTACATATATATCAATGTGTATCTACACACACACACACACACACACACATATATATATATATATATATATATATGGAAAGGGTTTCATTGGTTCAAAATTATAGGGTTTTCTCTTTGACAAAGCACAAACTTTAACTCTGCAATTTTCCTTTAATATTTGTTTGTTATTCCCAAATATGAAAGTGGATTCACCTGTTTTCATTCCGAAGTTATTCTGCCATGCAATTATATTATTTTGTTCTTATATATGTATTTGTCTTTCCATACATACATATACATATTGTGCATGGAAGAACAAAATAATACATAGGCATATTTCCATACATATATATGGTATGACTGGTTTTCATTTCGAAGATATTCTGCCATGCAATCATATTATTTTGTTCTTCCATTCACAATAGTTCTATCTACGAAATATAATTTTTATTTCATTTTTACTACCAAACATTTTTATGGTTTCACTAGTTCACAATTACAGGGTTTTCTGCCATGCACTTGTAGTCCTCTCTTTGACAATACACAAACTAACTCTGCAATTTGCCTTTAATATTTGTTTGTTATTCCCAAATATGAAAATGGATTCACTTGATTTCATTTCGAAAATATTTTGCTATGCAATTATATTATTCTCTTCCTATATATGCAATTATATTATTCTCTTCCTATATATGTATTTTTCTATATATATTATGCATGGAAGAACAAAATAATGTATGTATATATATACATACATTATTTTGTTCTTCCATGCACAACACACACACACACACACATATATCAAAGTGTATCTACATGTATATATATGTACAATGCAATTGAACAATCAAATTGAACTATGTATATATATATATATCAATATGTATCCACATGTATGTATATGTATTTACATTCCAATTGAACAATGTATATATATATATGAATATATATCAATGTGTATCTACATGTGTATATATGTATCTACATATATGTCAATGTGTATCTACATATATATA
>VDFB02373181.1:0-13431 GCA_007258455.2 Sequoia sempervirens | reverse complement strand
ATAAATTCTTCTTGTTGCTGCGGTGAAGAAGTCTGAGCTTCCTCCGAGAATTGCACAGTAGCATTAACCAGATCATCAAGACTTGGCAACTCATGCCCATTATGCCCTGCTTCTTTTGTCTCTACTTGTTCCTCTTCAGGAATGACCGAACTCTGAGCAGCATTCTCAGATTCAACAGATCCTTCTGAAATTATAATCACCTCAGGTTGCGGTGAAACAGGGGAGGCCCTAAATTGTTTCCTTGTGGAAACCCTTCTTGGTATTGATGTGGCTACAGGGGGTGTTCTGGTATCTTTTCTTTTTCTTATTTTTTCAGGGGGCTCTGCCCTACCAGAGGATGATGGTGAACTGGTAATATCAACAGCTGTTGCTGTAGGAGAATCTGCTGCATGGGAAGGTGCTACAGGAGAGGAGCATTACCTTTTCTGAGAATGAGGGTCAGATTCTGGGGACCCTTCTGCCTTTGATTTTCCTTTCTCCCTCCTAGTGGCAGACCTAGTTTGTACCCTAGCAGAGGATTTAGCTATGACAGCTACAGGATCGGGTGCTATAGGAGTAGATGACCCTTGCCCTGTTCCACTAGTAGATGCAATTTATTTCTTCTTTCTTTGAGGTTGTGGGGTAATTACCCTAGGGGGTTGTGGAGGTTGTAAACTCTTTTGGGCAACAAATTGTTGCCAGGAGAGAGGTGAAACGTCTCTCAAAGAGCGCTTAATAAGCAATTTAATAAGGCCATGATGAGTGACAGAGTTTTCTTTCCCCTGTTGAGTTCCATGGGCACTTTGCTCTAAAAATTTTAACAAGAAATTCAGAACATTCACAGCCAACCCATGCCTTATATGGCTTAATAATTTAAAATGATGCGAATGCAGATAAGAAAAATGGCCTTCACAGGTTAAATACCTCATTATATAAGTGGCATACTCTGAATATGGAAGAGGTAGTGACACTCGCTTGCATCCTTGCTTGGAGATGTCCAGCGGTCCATCAGTAGGCATAAAAAATTCAGCCCTTGCAGCTGCAGCATCTGAAGAAAAGTTTTCTCCAACGGCTGGAATCCCGGTTACCTCAGCAATTCTGTCTTCAATTGCAACAACTGTTAGTCCCCATACGGTGGCTTCCCCTTCAGAAAGTGTTCTCAAAAATTCTGTCGCAGCCTCCTCATCAAAATCATTTAAACTCAGAAAATAATTTAACCATCCACATAGGCTAAATGCTTGGGCAGTCTGCGGGTTTTGCAACAACAATTCATGAGCTACAGGCTCATGTCGTACCAACTGACCACCCATGTCTGCAGTTTTTCTAGCTGAACTCAATTTCTTGCTGAAGATTCAAATTCTTTATTTCCTTTTCTGCTTTGGTTTTTCTCCATCAGGCCGCCACATTTCTTTCTTTTTTCTAAAAATAAACTTTCTTAAACAAGCAGTCTTAATCGTAGTTTGCAAGAAAAAGATGCATTAAAGGTCATGCAATCACGTTTGGAAAGTACCAGAAATATATTAAAGAAAGATTATTTTGCAGTTATGGCAGCGGCGAAAAGACAGGCTTCAAACGATGAATTACCCCGCCCCCTACTTAAAAGATGACATGTGTCCTCACATGTACTAAAAAATAGGTAGAGATTTGGGTGGTAATGACCGGTACATGCATAGCAGTAATTGAATGGAATAAAATAAATCAAATATGCGATATGAAAAGATATGGCGTACCTTTAGTAATTGCACGTACGTGTGAAGAAAGATGACGGCGCTGCATGAAATGACAAGTTGGAAAGATATATGAATTAAGGTTGATGCAAACGGATGAAGTGGACGGATGACGTGGGCGGATGAAATGTACGAATGAAATGGATGGATGGGATGGATGGATGGAAGATAAAGAAATGAGGTGGGGGCGATAAATTTAAATGGAGAAAAGGGGTTTTCTTAAAAAGAAAACCTTTATTATGGGCATATTTTTTTAAAATTAGAGGAACGCTGTAGGAGAAAGGCCAGAGCCTTCGGCTGCAGGAAGAGTAGCAGGAGGAACCTGAATGAACTGCTTCATAAAGTCTTCCTTGGAAACTGACTTATGGTACAGTCAGAGTCAGTGGCCATTGACAAGCAATTTGAAACGGACTGGATCAATTGTGAAAAGCTGCACAGCTTCGTTGTCAAACACATTTTCAACCTCATAGGGGCCAAGCCAGCGTGTTGTGAGTTTACCCTGGTTTTCTTGGTACCTGAAATCATATAACAAAGCCCAATCTCTAGTAGAATTTTTTTTGGTTTTGATGTGCTGATCATGCCATCTCTTTCTCTACTGTTGGATTACTTCTGTATGCTGCAGGGCGGATTTTCTCATTTTGTCCAAAGCATTTAGCTGTAGGAGACGGTCCTTCTGTGCTTCGGATAAGTCCATGTTGAGTTCAAGAGCTGTCCTCAAAGTTTTATGTTCAAATTCAATGGGTAACATAGCTGTTTTCCCATAGAGCAACTCAAAAGGTGTAAACCCAGTTGTTGTTTTCCATGTAGCTCTGTAAGCCCAAACTACTTCAAGAAGTCTATTACTCCAGTCTTTCTTATGAATCTACATTGTCTTTGTGAGGATTGCTTCAATTTCTCTGTTTGTTACCTCCGCCTGACCATTGGCTTGAGGATGATAGGGGCTGGACTTCATGTGTTTGATCTTATAGTCATTCATAAGTGCAGTGATCAGATTTGACGTAAACTGAGCTCCTTGATCAGTTACAAGCTCTCTAGGAACTCCAAATCTGGTGAAAATTTGTTCATACAAAAATTCAGCAACTTTGTTATCTCGGGCATTAGTCATAGCTTTTACCTCGACCCATTTTGTGACATAATCCATGCAAACTAGAATATATGACTTTCCATTTGATGGTGAATCAATTGGTCCCACAAAATCCATCCCCCATTTATCAAAAGGGGTGACTATTACCTGCGGATATAGTGGCATTTCATCTGACTTAGTTGGTCTTCCCATATGCTAGCATCTGTCACACTTCCTTGTATAGGCCACAACATCCTTATGTAATGTTGGCCAGTAATACCCTGTTGTAAGAATTTTCATTGCTGTTCTTTTTGCTGCAAAATGCCCTCCACATGGTTCATCATGGCAGGTATGCAAGATATCATAAGTCTCATCTTCTCTTACACATTTTTGCATTACTTGATCAGGGCCAGTATAAAACAGACAATTGGTAATCCAGGTAAAGTTGAAACTTTTCTCTGTCAACAACTTCTTTTCTTTTGGGGAAAAATGAGCTGGTATTCTGTTTGCTGCCAGATAATTAGCAATATCTACATACCAGGGTGTATGTGCAGCAATGGAAAATAAGTGTTCATCCTGAAATCATCATCCATGACCTCTTATACCCGATGCAGCCTGGATTGAAGTCTTGATAAAAGTCAGCTACATTTACATTAGCTCTTCCTGGTTTGTCAATGATTGTGATATCAAATTCTTGTAACAACAGGAGCCATCGTGCTAATCTACCAGAAATGGCAGGTTTGTTCATCAGGTACTTGATTGCTGCATGGTCAGTGTGGACAAATATCTGATAACCTGTGACATAATGCCTGAATTTATTCAAAGCATATACTACTGCAAGCAATTCCTGTTCTGTAACAGTATAGTTGAGCTCAGGACCTTGAAGGTTTTTGCTGATAAAGTAGATAGCATGCTCAATTGAATTTTCTTTTTGACTTAAAACTGCTCCTATACCAAAATCAGACGCATCAGCATGTATGTGAAAAGACAGGTTCCATTTTGGACCTTGAAGAACAGGGGCTTTGGTAAGCAAGTCCTTTAGCTGCAAGAAGGATTTTTCACAGGCCTCGGTCCACTCAAATTGGGAATCCTTTGTTAACAAAGCATAAAGTGGACTGACAATTTTACTAAAATCTTTTATAAACCTTCTATAATACCCTGCATGACCAACAAAACTTATAACATCTTTTTGTTTTGCAGGAGTTTGTAAATTCTGAATAACTTCAATTTTTGCAGGGTCAACCTGAATTCCATTCTTTGAAATATGATGACCTAGAACAATAACTTCTTCCATCATTAGAAAGCACTTTTCACTGTTTAGAGACAAATTTTGCTCTCTACACCTTTTTAATACTTTTTCTAAATTCACCAGTGCTTCTTCAAATGTGACTCCATATGTAGTGAAATCATCCATATAAATCTCCATACATTCATGAGATATATCATCAAATATACTAATTACTGCTCTCTGAAATGTTGCTGGTGCATTGCATAAGCCAAAAGGCAAGACCAAATAAGCAAATGTTCCCCATGGACAGGTAAAAGTAGTCTTGTCTTGATCTTCAGGGGTAATTTTTATCTGATTATACCCACTATAACCATCTAAGAAGGAAAAATATCTTTTACCAGACAGTGAATCTAGTACTTGGTCTACAAAAGGTAATGAAAAATGATCTTTCTTAGTGGCATTGTTCAACTCTCTGTAATCTACACATACTCTCCATTTTCCTCCTTTCTTGGGGACAATGACTAATGGATAAACCCATTGACTGTCAGAAATTGGGTAAATAAAACCAGCATCAAACAACTTTTGAAGTTCATTTTTCACTATTTCTCTAAGTGCTGGATTTACTCTTCTCTGAGGTTGTCTAACTGGTGAACAATCTTCTTTGATATATATCCTATGAGTACAGACTCGAGGATCTATTCCTTGCATGTCCCCATATTCCCATGCAAAAGTTTTATGCTATTCTTGTAGCATTTTTAATAAGTCATCCTCTTGAGACTGAGACAACTTGCTATTAACATTCAAACAATGATCTAGAGACAATTCTATCTGCTTAATGAAATTACTCATAGAATCAACAGGTAATGTTTGTACCTCTTGTGGAAGCAAGTTATGAAAAATTATCGAAAGTTTAGGCAATGAACTCTCGGAATCTAGCTGCTACAAGAAACATTGATGCTGACTGTCACTTGGATCAGATAAATTATCTGTATCAAGATTGAATTGCAGAATTTGAAAAAGCAAAGCATCTTCACTTTGAAGTTGAGAGAATGGATCATTTTGAAGCATCATCAATTGAGCCAAAGAATTGGCTTCTTCAGTTTCTTCTCCCACATCTGGCCAAATAGGTTGGGACAAATCTGGTTGAGGTTTAGCAGGCGGATACAAAGCCAATTTTTTTGTAGACTGCCTATCAGAAATGGTCATATCTCCAGAATGACATCCTATAAAAGCATCAGCAGTTGCTAACCATGGCCTACAAAGGATAACTGGATACCCTCCTAAAGTTGCCTTAACTGATAATATTGTAAAATCAGCAAGATACTCCCAAGATTCAAGAGTGACAATTACATCTTCTATCATCCCATCAGGTTTGACTGTGGAGCTATCTGCAAGCTACAGAACTGTGGGTGTAGACCTAATGTTTGAAATATTCAAGGAGTCCATAGTATGCTTTGTCATTACATTAATAGCAGCTCCTAAATCAATCAAAACATTTTTTACAACTTGGCCATTTATATGTATCTGTACTACAGGGCTTCCAAGGTCAATATACTTTGGAATGACTACATTTACCAACATTATATCAGCCAATTTTCCTAAGACATGAATTTTTTGGGGATCCTTTTTCTTTCGTCCAGGCTTCTTCAAACAGGCTTCTTTAATAACTTTTCCAAAAATGGGAACATCTTTAATAGCCTGAAACAAAGGGATTTGAATTTGCACATTCTTGAGCTGATGTAGTATATCAAAAGTGGGTTCTTCTATGAGTTTAGATTCAGTACTTTGTAACCTCTGAGGAAAAGGTGGTTTATCTTGTCTCTGCAGAACAGGTTCCATAGAAACTGTATCAGGTATAGGCATGTGTTCAGTGGAAACAGCAGGTGCATTAGATTCTTCAAAGGGTGAATCAGATATTTCTATAATCAAAGGTGGTTTGGGAGCAGGTAAAGTAGTTCTAGACCTCAGATGGATGTCATTAACATTTAAGGCATAAGCTTGATATTGGTTGGCTTCAGAAATATACATAGGCTGTTGAGGCTGTTGCGGTTGCTTATTATTGGGATTATGCAACGGCTGGGCAGGCATAGGCATTTGCTTTGGAGGTCCAGGATTTGTGGTAGTTGCTGCAGGAGGCGGCATAAGGGCCTGTTGTTGTGGCTGTGGAGGCTGCAGGAACCCAGAAGACTAGTTTTGCCATTGTTGAGGACCTCTCCATTGAGGATTTTGTTGCCAATTTCCTGAAGGTGGGGTCCATTGACCTTGTGGCTGCTGCCAACCTCCTTGAGGAGATTACCACTGCGGGGTTTGATAATTAGGCCAGCTTGGTTGAGGCGGATTCCATGGTGGTGGTGGTCCATATGCTTGTTGCCATTGGTTATTATAGCTAGAATAGGGATTACCAAAAGTTAAAGGGTCTTGAGGCATACCTTGCCTTTGGGCCCATGGTCTCCTTTGTGCAACAAATAACACTTGATCATCATCACCTTCCACTGGTTTGAAATCAGTAGGCAGTTGTCTGGCTTCCAGATTAGCCACCATCTTGCATCTGCAATCACGCTTCTTTTGTCTACAGTAGGGACATAACTCAGCCAAAGCTACCTCAGCTTCTGCATGTTTTTTCCGAGCTTGCATAGTATCCAATTGTGTAGCCATATTATTAATGATGTCTTGCTTGAAATCAGATAGCAGATTTGTGATATCCATTTGGGAAACTCCACCAGAAGAAGACTTCCCCACTGAAGCATGATGACCTCGACCTTTCTTAACTATTGCTCGAGAGTAGTTAAGGCATATCTTCTGTATATCATCCCAAGGCAGTTGAGTTATATCACCTCCTCCCATTAGGTCCAGGGCGTCAATACAGGCATCACTGATTCCCCTTAGAAAGAGTAGTTTCTGAGAGTCCTCGTTAAGAGTATGGTTTGAGTTTCTTTTTAATGAAAAAAAAAACCTTGAAATATAGTCTTCCAGACTTTCATCCTCCTTCTGCTGAATTCGGAATATGTCATCACCTTTGCTAGCACTCTTACAATATTCCTTATATTTTTCAAGAAATTTCGTCTGGATGGCTGCCCAACTATTTACAACGGCTCTTCCCAGACTCATGAACCATCTGAGAGCTCCCTCCTTCAAAGTGGAAGGAAATAGCTTCAGTTTATGAGCGTCGGTGTTGTAGTCATAACTGCGACAGAGGACATCAAATTCAAACAGAAAGGTTTCTGGATCTTCTGTGACCAGGCCATAAAACTTTGGAAGCAAGGAATAGGGGATGTTTTTAAGATTATCAGTATCTTGTTGGGGAACAATGGGAAACTCAAATGCAGGAGGTGGATTATTAGGTGGATTATTTTCCATGTCTGGGTGCTAGAATAGCAGAGCAAATGGATTTTCTTCAGGTTCATTATCAGCTGGGTCAAACGGTAGTTCAATAAACAAATTTTCAGGGAGGAACCTTCCCAGTGCATCTCTCCTTCTTCTATGCATGCAATATGGTGAATAATGGCTTGAAAGATTTTGAAATTTTTTGACTAACAGACTAAACTAATGCTGAAAATGACTTTGTCAAACTCCTAGTTAGACACCATCCCCGGCAACGGCGCCAAAAATGGCTTGCACTCACAAAAGGATATGAATATCACAGTGAAACTTTCCTGGGAATTGGACATTCCGACAGGTGACTAATATCTTCTATGGACGTTCATTTACTTGTCAAACCAGGGGATGTAGACTTTAAATGGCACAGAAAAATATATGCACTAGGAATTTATTTTAGTCAAATCTTAGCAAAAATACATACTGGAAAGAAATTCTATCTAAGCTACAGAATGGTAATGCAGAATTCTTTAACTCAACTATGCTTGATTAAAATAGAAACTATAACAGCTACGACTGAAGCACAAACCATGAACTGGCCTTATGCTACAGGAACAAATTAAGCAGTGATGGACTCGGCGTCACAGAGCGTTGTAAGACTGAGTTTGCATAAAATTAAAAAGATGAAAGCTAACTGAATATCCGCTAAAAGAACATCTAACTAATTAACTACGATACTTACTTCAAGTGGGCCCCCTTAGCAAGCATCTACTGATTACACAGATGCTGAACTCAGAACTTCATCGATCTTTATTCATGAAAACAGAATGAAATACATTGTCTTGTTGGTGTGAAAACTAACAACAAACTCTGCTTTTGGTCAAACAGACTCTGTCTTTCATTATCATACTGATTCTTACATGATCTCTACTACTCTATTTCTATCTTACCTAAAAATCATCTATTACTCATTCTATTTCTCTTCTATCACTACCTCGCGCAGGAGGAGTATCTTATTTTTAAATTAGAAGAACAACTAACTAACCAACTTCATCAAAGAAAGACATGGAAGTAAAGTATATCCCTGAATCAAGGAACAAACTTCATAAATGAATTTATGTGTTCAACCCGATTCAGAGAGAATCTAACGCTCCACTCTCTCCAGATTGACTTTTCATTAAAAATATTTCCAAATCGGTTTCGGTTAAAGAGTCTTTGGCGGAGCTTCCTCAAAGTCATGCAGGAAATGGGCTTTACTGCAAGACCGAGATCGGCTACGCTTGACTCGATCATTCTTCAACAACCTGCGAAACAAAAGGTAACAAACGCACAAGAAGAGGCATATGGTACATACATGATATCTATTCATTAATCACACATTTCAAATCTACTTCACCATTTAAAAATTGTATACGATATACCAGCCATTTTCGGGAGTCAACAGGGCAATAAATGTAATCAAGTCGACACAATAGGCTGCAGGAATATAAAAGTGTCTTGCTACAGGATATCCCCGTAAAAGGTTTCATCAAAGTTTAAACAGCCATGAAATAACAAAAATGAAATCATTTAAAAGTTTATCATATCATCAAATTATGAGCATATTTTAGGCTCATCACTTTCCTTGAATACTCTAAAAAATGCAAGGCATATAGATGCTATAATAAAGGTTGAAGAAGATTGTTGAAAGTGTAAGTGTCAAAGTAGATGAACAACCAAATCAAATTTTTGTAATGATAGAAGGATATGAATCTAGTGAACCCCCTTGCAGTGAAGAAGAAAAAGAAGAAGATTAAAAAAAGAGATGAAAATCAAAGATGGAGAATCTTTGGAAAGGATCCCTAAGGCTCCTAAGTATGTGTAGAAGAAACATTCTATAGATCAAATCATAGGAGATAAGAGCAACTTAGGTGTGTAGAAAAGGAGAAAATTTCTTATGACAGAGGAATGGGTATACTTTTGTTTACTTTTAGAAGTAGACCCTAAAATAATAATTGAAGCATGAAAGGATGAGAATTGGATCTAAGCTATGGAAGAAGAGTTGAGACAGATTGAGAAGAAGAAGACTTAGGAATTGGTCCCAAGACCAAGAAATAAGAATGTGATAAGAACCAAATGGATTTCTAGGAACAAAATGAATGAGGATGGAAAGGTTGTTAGATATAAGGCTATACTTGTGTGTAAGGGCTACTCACAATTGGAAGGAATAGATTTTGAACAAAAAATTTCTCTAGTGGAAAGAATGGAAGCCATCATAATGTTTTTGGATTCTGCAACGTATAAAGACTTCAAGGTTTATTATATGGATGTCAAGTCTACCTTCTTGAATTGTGAATTAGAAGAAGAGGTTTACAATGAACAACTAGAAGGATTTATTTATCAAAGGATTTTGATATGGAATGTAGATTAAAAAATATGTTGTATGGACTGAAACAAGCTCCTAGAGCTTGATATGGAAGATTGGATAGATACTTGTTGCAATAGGGAGTTAGAAATGGTACTGTAGATAGCAATATTTACTTCAAGGTTGAGAGAGATTAGATCTTAATTATGGTTGTGTATGTAGATGACATAATTTTTGGAGGAAATGAATGTATGTGTAGGAGATTTGTAGAGTAGATGCAAAAAGTGTTTGAGATGTCAATGTTTGGAGAGATGAATTTCTTCCTTGGGTTACAAATCTATCAATTAGAAAAAAAGGCATTTTCATTTTCAAAGTATTTCAAGGAAACGTTGAAGAAGTTTGGAATGAAGGATTCTAAAATAGTGTGTATTCCCATGGTTAGTGGTTACAATTTGAGAAAAAATGATGAAACTCCTAAGACAAATTAAAGCATGTATAGATCACTAATTGGTGGATTGTTATATTTTACTACTACTAGACCAAATATCATGCATGCAATTTTTCTTGTGGAAATATTTCAAGAAGATCCTAGAGAATCACATGTTGTGGCAATCAAAAGGATATTCATATACTCAAAGGGTACTCGGCATTTTTGTCTATGGTATCCTAGTGATACAAATTTCTCTTTGAGTTCCTATACAGATGCAAATTGGGCAGGTTGCGTAGATGATAGAAGAAGTACAAGTGGAGATGATTTCTTTCTTGGAAGTAGGTTGGTTTCTTGGTTGAGTAAGAAGCATGATTCAATGTTATTGTCTATTGCAAAGGAAAAATATATTGTAGAAGCATCATGTTGTATATAAGTGTTATGGATGAAGCATATATTGAAGAATATTAGATTGTCATATGATGAACTTATTTCTATCTTATGTGATAATACAAGTGTTATCAATATTTCAAAAATCTTGGTAATGCATTCAAGGAAAAAGAATATCTCTATTTGGTATCACTTTCTAAGAGAGAAAGTCACAAAGAATGAGGCCTGAAGTTGGAGGTTCCTATAAAGGATCAAGTTGTAGACATTTTCACAAAGGATCTTCCAAAAGATATATTTGAGTATCTATGGAAGATGATAGAGGTTATTATGACTCCTTTTAATTAGATGCATAAGGGTGTGCATCTGTCTAGGAGAGCATTTCAAGATACATTCTTGGTCCTAGAGTAATGAAGGCTACCTCTCATTGGAGTAGGTAGTGGTGTGTTTTAACTAGTGCAGTCAGGAGGAGCATATCTTGTACCCCTAAGGAGGTGTAAGTGGAGAGAGAGAACAATAGAGAGAAAGTATTGTGTTGGTGTTTCCTAAAGTGAAGCTTCTAAGTGATATCAAAGGTTGAGATTGTTAGTATTTACCATTGATGTCAAAGGGAGAGAGATATTGAAGTCTAAAAAATTCCTCAAGGGGGGGAAAAATTAAGGGAAGAGAAAGAGAGTAAATTATGATAAAGTGGAAGAAGTGTAAGGAATGTCCTAGTAAGGGGGAGAGTTGTTTGAGTGTTGGAGTTGCATAGTTGCTTCTTTTGATTGATGGTTTTTCAGAGATAGTGTGTTTGTCAATGGAAAAGGGGGATATTGTTAGAGATTTGAAGGTGTTGTCAATAGTGTTGTCATTGATGTTAACCTCCAGTATGGTCAGGGACATTGTTGGAGATTGTTGCACTATGTTGGAATTAGTCTTGTGATTTGATGTCAACCTCTAGTGTGGTTATGTTGAGAAGTGTTTGTGGTATTGAGTAGGTGTTGCAAATGTTGTATATATGTTGAGCAGGTGTTTGTGGTGTTGTTGATGCAGTTGGTTCACTTGGTTTCCAAGTGATTTTGAGAAATTTTGAATAAAAGAGTGTGTAGTGTGACAGAGGTGTGTTCAGTATTGTAGTTCATATTTCTTCATGGTTGAAGATATATTTGTGTAGTTTGGATGTGATGATAAGATGTTTTTAGAGGTTATGTATCCAAAAAATTTAGTTTTGGATCATGTAGTAGTGGAAGTTGTGTTTGACAGTTTGTTGCATGTGATGAAGGTTGTTTGGGAGAAATGAGATTTCTTTGCATTTATTTGCATTGAGGTTTCTTGTCTTACGAATTTTGGAGTGTTCTTAGATTTCTTGTATCTAGCTTTCCATTGAGTATTTGGTGTTCATTTTTTTCAAAAAATTGGTGAGTGAGATGTATGTTTGTGGAAGTATGGCTAGTTCTAACATAGAATGGGAGTATCCTTCAATTTTAGGTGGTTGTGGTTGTATTGCTTAATATTCTGATGGTGTTGGAATATTCTTGGATGTTTTGGAATGTTGCAATGTGGTCCGTATGGTATTTCCAAACTTGGAAAGAAATGTATGTGGTCACTTGTTAGTGTTAGTGTGGGTTTGGCCGACCTGGCATGATAGTGCTAATTGTGGGGGTTGTTTCTTGTTTCTTGTTTGTGGGAGCATTTTGGTGTAGATTTGTGTCCTAGTTAACCCTTGGTGTGGTCTACATTCACTTAAATTTCCATTTTGGAAGTTCTTGGTTCTGACCTATTTAGTGGATGCACATTTGAGGTGCATGCCTTTCATTATGGCTAATGGAGACAGTTTTTGAGGTTGTGGAGGATATATAAGCAAGGTTAATTTTTGAAGTGTGTGATATGTGGTGCGGTATAAAATGATGCAAATATGATCAAGTGTGGTGATCTAAGTGTGAGCTTAAATTCCTCATGCTACCAGATGTAGTGAGCAGAAGGTGTCTACATTTTTAGTGTAATTGAAGTTGTTGGAGGTAGTGAGCCGAAGGTTGTAGATGGTGTAAATTTGTAGTGGTGGATTTTTCCAATTGCTCTATGATAGTGAATCTCTCTGTAGCAATATTCTTCTATTCTTCTTTCTTTTGGATAGTGATTCCTTTGGGCAATGAGCTATTCTTCTCTTTTGGGCAGTGAGCCCTTCTGAGAGTGATCCAATTATATTCAGTGTTACTATTCATATAAATGTGAGATAATCCTCATCGTGGTTTTCCTTGATTAGGTTTTTCAACATAAATCTGGTGTTCTGTTGTGTATGGTGTTGAATGTGTTTATGTTTCATTTGTTTACATTCTACTGATGATAATAAGGATTTGTAGGTTAATGAGGTTTTATGGTTTTAATGTACAACTAGCTCACCCCCTCTCAGTTCTACTATGTGTCTAACAATAATATTCTGATTACTAAAATGTGACCTCCTAATTATTGAAATTAGATATGTTGATTACTAAAATTTGACTAAGTCTAAAAAATTATAAGATCTAAAAACTAGAATTTTAGTCATAACTCCTAGAGATTAGAAACCACTCAAAAACATCCTAAAACTATACACATGAAATATAACTTAAATTATAAGAAAGTAAATGTCCATATGTAAATTTTGACTTATACTTTCATTTATATATTTTCACTAAAAGAGGAGAAAGAGAAAGAGAAAGAAAGAAAGATCGAAAAAGAAATTTTTTTAAAGAAAAACATAACACAAGTGTATTATAATATTCTTGCATTATGTGCAAACTAAACTATAATGTGAGTGCATTATAATGCAATGATATTATGCATTGCTAATGACTGAGCATAGGATTGGTCACTACCAACCTATAAGGTGAGCATATTTTATTATAATGTGCTTGTATTTTCTCTTTTTTGGGACCAAAAGGTTGAGTGACCACTTCTTGGTTCCCCATCTTGGTGTGCATGCCCTATATACCAACAATA
>VDFB02373180.1:0-11799 GCA_007258455.2 Sequoia sempervirens | reverse complement strand
AATGGCATCCACAAGATCAACCAGTCTAAGGGACCCAAGATACCAACACTAACAAGTTTTCAAGTTCTTTTCAATGTCAACTCTTTTATTATGAATCTTAACTAGGAAGTTTGTCATCTTATGAAGCCTTGCCTCCTCACATAGCTAGCTCATTTAGATTTCCCACCTTCAAATTGTTTTCAAATTGAATATAAATATCCTCGTACATTACAAATTCAAACATGAAGTGTTGCTTAGTTTCAACTACCCCTTTGTTGCAAAAAATGTAAGTTCTTTATTCCCATTCTTTCTTGGGGATCCTCCACCTACCTGTCTCACACCTAAGATGATGAGATTTGGTCCTCAATTGTGCAACTAATGTTTTAGCTTTTCCCTTAACAACATCAGGTTCAAGTATGTTTTTCATAGTGTTCCCATTTGGGGTTGAACCCTTTGACATAATGCTCTTTTTTTGGCCAATCTAATTTTTCCACATGGCAGTCCTAAAATTTTTAAACACAAACTTTTTATCTCTTTGATAATGTCAAGACATTCATGTAGTTTAATGCCCCACTTTCTCAACCATTTGTTTTGATTCATCAGAGTCTTTTTCCTATGTTTTAACTCTTCCACAACAACCAAATTGGGCCAACAATGCTTATCCATGTGTTATCATCCTTATTTAAATAGCTTATCAAATGAATTATTGTTGATGCTTCCATTGGAAACATACCTACCTTAGCCAAAAGGATCTCAAATGAGATTGTTGATTTGACCTTGAGACTACTAGTAATTAAATGTTTTTGGATAATTTCCACTTGTGGGTTGACATGTTATTCTCCTATACCTTGTAGTCATAGAGGACAACCGACACAACCAACAACCCAAAAAGGATCTTCTTGGTTTTCTAATCCCATAAATCCACTCTTCTACATCTATTCTAGAATAAGAATGAAGCTCTCAACCCTCCCTGTATAATTTTTGTTCTACAAATCACCCAGGTGAGCCTATCATGAAAATCAATTCCTAAATACTTTTATTCTTCCATAATCTCCAGTAAACTTCCCTCAAAGATAAAGTTAAATTGTTGCTTCTTTCTTTTCAAAGACAAGATCATGACTTTGGTCTTTCTTGTGTTCACCTGCATCTCGACCTATTGAAAAAAAAATTCAAGGTTGGTGGGTTGACATGCTATTCCCCCAAACCTCATAGCCATAGAGGACAACCAACACAACCAACAACCCAAAAAGGGTCTTCTTGGTTTTCCAATCCCATAACTTTTCTCTTCTACATCTACTCTAGAGTAGGAACGAAACTCTCCACCCTCCATGTATCCTTTTTTTTTTCAAGTCACCCAGTTAAGCCTATCATGAAAACCAATTCCTAAGATAAAGTTAAATTGTTGCTTCTTCCTTTTCAAATAAAATATCATGACTTTGGTCTTGCTTGTGTTCACTTGCCTCTTGACCTATTGGAATTTTTTTTTTAGAGCCTTCAAATGCTCTCTCAAAACATGGGTAGTTCTTGCAATACGAATGGGATCTTCCACATTTAAAAGTAACTTCACCGTATACCTTGCTTGCTAGATCCCTTCTCTAACATATTTGTTTAACCAATCTTCAATTTTTTCAATATATAAACTAAACAAAGTGGGGGATAGAGGACAACCCTTCTTGACCTCAATGTCACTACCAAAGCACTCAAACATACCTTTTGTAGTTCTTATTTTAGCTCTAAGTTTCTCATACAACTTATGAACAGTCACTCTATACACCTTAGGAATCCCAAGTTCCTTCATTCTGCTCCAAAGCTTATCCCTAGGAACAGTTCCAAAGGTTTTCTTGAAACCCACAAAGCAACGAAAGGCTTCACCACCCTAGGTGTCCAAAACCTTCTCAATGAAGTGTTTATGAGTGATGTAGTGATCAATGGAAAAATGCTTTGATCTAAAGCTAGTCTATCCCTTTTCTTTGTTTCCCTCTTTTTTTTCCCACCTATTAATTATACACTCTATCAAGCTCCCAAAAAGCTTTCCAAGAAGAGGATTGACCATAATTGTATGATAATTGGAAGAGTTATTGATATCACCACTTTTCTAAAGTGGGATAATGACACTAGTGGTCCATTCATTTGGAAAGTTGCCTTGATTGATGTTGTTAAAGATTCCTTTCATGTGTGGAGCAAGTAACTCAACTCCCCATTTTAAAAATTCTTCCTATATCCCATCAATATCTTGAGATTTACCACTTTCCAAATTCTTTATTCCTTGTTTGATATCTTCCATTGAAAAAAGCTTCGTCGATGTGTCAATTATCAAAGGATTAATTTTCTCATCTATTCGTTCATATAAGAGCTTTGCATAATCTAACCAATGGGTATCCATGATATTGCTTTCAATTCATTTTCTTTTTTCTATAAGCTCCCTCTAAAATCCTTTGGGATTGTGTTTCCCTAAAGATATTAATTTTTTTCTTCTTGAAACCACATAACTTTTTTTTTAGATTTTATGAATTGTTCATAATTTTTCATGCTTTCTTTGTTTGGCCTATTCTCTTTAAATATTCTTTTAGCAACCTTGCATTCTACATTGTACCAAGGATTAACTAGGAAATAATTTGAAACCTTCTTCATAGAATGAGATTTCTTACAAACTTTTAAAGCCTTGTGGATTATAGGGATCAACATCTTTCTGCATATAAATCCACTTTCTTCATTTTTTTGTCTTCAGTGTAGTTTTTTGCCAGTTGAAGGTGTTGATTAAGAGCAGCAATGAAGAGCTCTTGATTTTCTTGATTCACAAGAATTTTACCTTAGACATGACCTTTATTGTGCATATGTTGGATTTTATCATCATGAAGGTTGGTTGTGTTGATGTCAAGTTTAACAAAGAGAGGCATTTGATTAAATTTCAACTCAAAAGGACAACCCCCAATATTGAACTCCAACAACCTAGAAATAGAATTCAGAGAGAAAATTGCATAATCTACCACACTTTGTCTATTGTGTGTTTGACAAGTGACCCCACTAGATCTTGACCATGCTCTCATGCCATTACAAATAACCATGCCATACAGGCTACATAAACCTAACAATCCCACTCCAAAGTGTGACACATTCCCATTTCCATCTTGCGAATTTCTTTCCCACACTTGGTCCCCATTTTCCTCTAACCATAGAGGATTGCTATCCTCTCCATCTTTCCCTCCCAACTAAATAGACTAATTTTTTGTTGTCCTAGCATTAAAATCACTCACTAGGACTTTGTCCTAGTGTGTTGAAAGCAAAAATATTTTTTTTAAAAGCAACATATGGGTGTTTGCTATCTAAATTTCTTTTCTTGTAGAACTTTAAGCTTTTTGGAGCAAAGTAACAAGAAACCAACCTAAAATTTACCTCATTAACTGTTATTTTCATGATGTTATTATCATGATTATATGGACGGTGATGAATTTCTAGTCTAGTAAGTTTGGGATTTAGTAGTGTCAATGTGGATAATGATAGCTAGTGGTTGTTTCACATTAAAAGTCTGATGCTATAATTTTTAGGGTTGGTGTTTAGTGTGTATTTATATAGTACTAGGTAAAGAATTTATTTTGTCCCATTTTTTAGTGTTCAATGCATTTACAAATGATAGTAACAATATTTTCAACTTAAAAAATATGTATGTTAGTGATATCAACAACGAAAACTTGTTGTCACATTAAAATAGTGTCAAAAATTTAATTATTGAGTTTTGTTTGCTCTCAGTTAAACAAGGTAAGTATCTCTTATGATCATGTATGGTGAGTGGTGTAAGATTTCCATCAATATTGTTGTTCTATTTCTTAGCTTAGTTGGAAGAGATGAATGTTATGTTTTTGGACTAATAAAAATGATAAGAAAAGGCTCAGTTATTGAGTTATTTTTTGTTACACTGAGGATCCTGGTGACCAATAGCCTTTCCTTGGTCTTACTTTTTCCAAGTTGGGGGCGGGAGAAAGACTAAACCTTTGGGGATGTATGCAATCACCCAGGCGATATTTTATTTTGTTAACAAGGTTTTTTGAGTTAAGTAGAGATTTGTTAGAAATCTAAAATAGATTGAATAATGAACTTCTTAAGAGAAAATCAAAGCTACATGGCTAGAAAAGATAAAGAATGCACACCATAACTCTTAGAGATTATGCAATGTCAATATGACAGAATGCATTAAGAGCTTCCAAGATTGATTGATACAATGCAAAGATGCAAAATAATGACTGCATGCATCAAGGTGCATGTATGCCAAAGTATGCAACAATGCAAGAGAATGAATGGATGCAAAATACAAGCTAGGTAGTGGTTTATATAGAACTTAGGAGAAGGATGGAGGTGGCAAATCAACCAATGAGAATTGACCACCAAAACCACCAACATTAAATAAAGTGATGAAAAAGTAAATATTCACCCAAAAGGTGGAGGACAACTCATCACTTTATCCTAGTTATTAAATAATTAACCCACTTTATTATCCTAAGAAATTAATAAAGTGTAGGAAAAACCTATAACTAAGAGGAAAATAAATATCTCACTAGACATATTAAATATTATCCACTAGAAATAAAAATCTACACTAACAATATTTGTTGTGGATATGTCCCTAGAATGACATGTAGAAAAGGAAAAATTGGAATTGAAATAAATAGTATTATATTTTTGAATAATTCTTGTAGTATCTTGTTACTCTTGAAACAAAATGAAACACTACAATTTTAATGACTACAGGGAAGACCATTCTAATCTTGATATGTAATTAAATTAGTCATGGAGGTGGTAGTTTATTTCTTCTATATTAGGCCCTCAATATGATGAAATGGTCAAGGGTTCTACTGTGAGCCTCAATTATTAACAAGGATAAGCCCTAACAAAATCTTTTGAAGTCAATGATGCAATAACATAACACACGTTTCTTTATGGGTTATCATTTTTTGTTTAAGAGTATGGGTTAGTAAGCCTTACCTAGTAAAGGATATGTGTAAATTTAAATTATCCTTTATGCTTGCACTATAATCATTACCCTGGTTGGATATAATGGTCGAATGATAAAAGATGGTACATTACAATATATTTATGGTATTTAGTTCCATTAAGTTGTGTAGTATAATATGGAATCTCCCTATTCCATGCCAAAAATTGGTCAATGGTAATCTCTTTAACCATATTAGTATTATTATTATATGGTTGAGTTGTGGAACACATGCTATAACAATGCTTGTGACCGTTATGTGCAAATGAATATACATGTCAAGCTTAATTGGAAGGTTCTATGTCATCATAATCTAGATGGTATGTGATAGATACAACTTAGCATGAATAATTAAGGGATTTGAGTTCTAATTCCCTTCCAATAAATATCCATCTAAAATGCTTTAACTATGACTAATACCAATATTGGGTACTAAATCATGAGGACTATTGAGCATTGAGTTTAAAGATCATCCATCTATATTCTATTATAGGCCCTCTAAAGTTTAGATGCCTCTTATGTGGCCCTATAGATGCATGTCGTGTTTCATCAAGGAGGATGTCATATATTATAATGATACTTGATATCATTGAACTGTGTTGCAGTGGCACCTCATTGGGAGCCTTATCCAAGATTTTGCCTTGTTATTACATCATAACAATATTTTGGCTATTACTATCTAGGGATGTACACTCTTGATCGATATTCCAATATTAGATTGAGTCTAGATTTCCTAACAACTTGTGCCTAAGTATGTTCATATCTCCATGATTAGAGAGACATATTATGGATGATAAAATTATTGGCAAAGCCCAACTAATCCTTATTATTTGGCATGATTCAATCTTAATATATATAGAACCTTGATGGACTTGCAAGAAAGAATCAATGTTAGTTTTCTAAGGTTTTAAGTAACTCCCGTTGGGTAGAAAATCATATTACCCTTGTTTATAAATTGGATGAGGTGGTTTCCTATGTAGGAATTCAAAGGGTATGTTCCTTGCGAGAAACCTTGTGAGGAGAACTACATGTGACTTTGATCTTGTTTGGAAGAGGGTATGTAGGTAGTCCTTTGATGAGGGATGCCCTTGTGACCTCAATTCCATCAAGGGAGGGTTAAGGGGATAACTAAAAGGTTTGGGGTTGTTCCTAAACTTGTTTGACCTTCTCTCTTCAGTTAAATTCAGTTTGAGGTTAAAGTTTGTAATAGATGGTTATGGAGGAGTTAAGGGAACATGGTAACTCATATCTTGATGTAAAATTTGGTTAATAAGATCTAATGAGGTGAATAATGAGTATTTGTATGGGATATGAATGGCCCACTTGTTGTAGCTATGTGCCTAATTTTGGGTTGAGTTTGGGATGAAATTCTTTATGATTGTCTATACCATCAACTAGTAAAAACTATTTATTATCAAGAATAAGGTTGGATATTTTCCCTTGTATATTTTTAATAAAGAATGTGTTTCTAAACAATGTGTTTTGGTTATCTATTTTAATGAAATGAGTGGATTTGAATACTTTATAATCAACATTTGTTAATGTGTACATGTTGAGTAGAGGCCATCTTGTATGGATTCAATACAATTTTTATGTGTTTGACCTATAGGACTCTATGTATAGGATTTTGAATCATTTGATTGTGATATAGTTACCTAGTTCCATTTGACAGGATTACTTGTGAACCCCTATTACGTGTAGATTATTTTTACATGGTTATGAGACCCCCACAAGTGTGAACCTCTAGGATACTTAAGAAATGATAGATAATCATTAAATCGTGTCAATGATTGATGCTTGGGCTATTGCAAGGGATTAGCCAACATTCACCCATTTCACAGAGGTGATGAATCAACCAAGATCTTCCCTATTTATGATATGAGAATGATTTTGTGGGTAGTTACTCTACCATGTGATTAATGAGAACTAAAGCTAATTTTTGTATCAAGAAGGTTAGTAGATAGTCACCTATAGAATATGAGTGATAAATTCTAAGTGCTACATATGCTAAAGAATATAGCTAACAGTATCACTAAGGTCACAAGGTGGTATATGTTAGAATATACTTGTTCATGGATAGATAGACTTGTCACAAGTGGCCTAAAGATGATTGAAGTTGGAATCTACTAGCTAGATAAGTTCACTACTTGTGGAAATCTCACTTATGCCTATATGACCCTTGGGATGGAGGGTCAACTTCTAATATAGTATGTGATACACCAAATCCTCTTCCTAGTCATTTGATGGTGTCACAAATAGCATGAAATGCTTTCTATCATCATGACAAATGCAGAAGACTAGGAGAAAGGATGTACCCATAGCATAGTGTACAATGCACTATCATTCCTTTTCTATCTAGGATGCACTAAAAGGGTAGGTGTTAGTAACTCATTTTGTATATTTTACTCACTTATTGTGTGTGTTAGTCATCCACTATGTACTTGTGTAAATGGCCTTGAATTTTGTGCATATTGTTAATTACCCTTGCAAATAATGACATCAAGTAGTATATGATGCACCAAAGTGAGATCTACTTATGGACCTATGTGATTGTGAACTAGGTAGTGGGATGGTGCATGCAATAGGTTGTATATGTTTCCACTTTACCAGTTGTTCTTTATGTAATCATGTGATGTATATGTTGATTGTTTATACTAGATATATGTAATGTATGGTTAATCTAGTCATTGTTGTACTTGTGATGTGCATATGAGCTAGTCTATATTACAATTGTGATATGTATATGAGCTAGTCATTGTTATACTCGTGATGTGCATGAGATAGTCAATGTTGTATTTGTGATTAGCGTATGAGCTAGTCATTGTTGTACTTATGATGTGTATGATCTAGTCGCCTTGTGTATAGGTGATGTATGCCTGAGACACACACTGTGTGAACTTGGAATTATGGAATGATATGACCCCTATGTGAAATTGTGTGTCTGTACACCAATGATTGGTCTTGATTGGTATGGAACCAACACTTGGTGGAAATTTTTTTATCATTCTATTATAGTTGGACTAAATTGAAAGCTTACACTTAATTAATTGTCAAGATTCAAAGAGAGATTAGAGATCTCATACAAGAGAAGAGGGTAAACTCTCTCTATCATTGGTGTACAAACTATGAAGCCTTTGATTTCTCAAAGGGGATTTGTAGGTAGGGTCATCATGCATGAACCCTCAAGATTTATATTTGGATCTAGGGATGACCTTGATATTGAGAGATTACCACTTTCTAGTATAAGTATTTGAGTGGTGGCATGGAGTCATCGCCACAATGACATTTGGAGAAATTATGAAGTCAAAACTTCTAAATTAGTTGGAAGATGCTTAGTTGATTAAGATGGTTGTGAAATTTATTTGAAAAAATTAGTAGTAACAGAGGGGTGGTTTTTACAAGTGCTTCTAGTTGGTTTGATTCCAACAAATTCCCTCGACTGGCTCTTGCCATTTTTCCTATTCATGCAATTGAAAAAAAAAAGATAAAGAAAAGAATAATGATAGGTGAGACCCTCCCATGAACACTCTGAACCTCGCTAATGTATGGAGAAAACTAGATGACCAAGATCCTCCTTCTTCCCACACTACCACTACTCTTGTTTCCTAGCAACTTTTTTTGTGTTTTTATGCTCTAGACTATTTTCCCATATGGAGTTTAGGGATGTGACTATTTCCACCCATTTTTTCTTTTGTGAATATGTGTAAAACTATTTTATAAATGATAATGTAGACATTTGTTCATAAAAAAAGAAGAGGTGGCTTGTTTCTATTTTGTGATTATTGTGTTGTTAGATTTTTTTTTTTTGGTTAAGAGTTGTCATGATATCGTATATAGATATCATTAATTTTCCAATTTTTATTAACATTTTAGCATATAAAAACATATATTGAGGTACCAATAAATTTGTGATGATCTAGATAAATGTTTGTTTAAATCATAAAGTTAGTTATTTTGATAAATTTAGTGAGCCTCATTAATTGTTTGATTCATGGTTGGAATGAGAAATATAAGCACTATGAGGGGATTAATCTTAAATAGACATTGTTTATTGACTAAGTTTTTATAGGTACAACTTTTTTTTTGCTTCTTACTCCCATTTTTTATTCAAATTTTCTTATGTATACTTCATGATAGTATTAAAATTTCATTTGCATTTACTTCAAGTAGTTAGAGGTTTAATGTGTTACCCATGAAATTATAAATGACAAAATTGATTTAAATTCCTATTGCAATAATGTTGGCAATAGTCGTTGTAATACAAAAGACTACAAATTAGGATTCAAAAGTATATAGTTTCCATGTTTTTGATTATCGAAAAAAGCAGGTTTTGAAGGGGCCCCAAAACCCTTTACGAAAGAAGCAGGCTGCTAGAAAGAAAAGACAAGAAAAACAAGCAGCCCCAAACCAAAAATGTTGTCATAGAAAAAAGTAAAATGACACCAACAGTAGACCAACAACCAACAATTAGCAAAAAAGAAGTCGACAATAAGAAACTACTACAAATTATTTAAGATCCTAATTGCTTCCAGATCCCTAGAGATAACCTTCTTATGCATCTCAAAAAAATCATTTAGTTCCCAAGTTGGAATGACAACACTTTTCTTTGTCATGGTTCTAGTTCAGATACAAGGGCCAACATCCATACCCTTGTCCAAATCTTCCTTCAGGCCATCATCCTCCACTTCATGCACTTCTTTCCCTTAATTAGTGGTTCCCTTGTCCATTTATGATCCTTCTCATTGAGCACAGATAACCCCTGCACACTATTATGAAGAGACACTTGGCTAACATGTATGCGAGTGCTCAAGTAGTCATGAATCTTGGTAATCTTCTCCTCAAGATCTATTATTATGGATTCATGGTCCTTTCCTGATTTTGTAGCATCATCCACAACCTTATTAAGGGTTGCATTCATACTCTTGACCTTATTGAAAACAATCATCTCCAATTTGATGTTGATATTAGCCAACAAATTCATCTTACTATTAATCTGTTTTACTTCAAATAGAATCCATTTGAAAAGTTTGAAGAGGTTCCCAATCCCATCCTTTGTCATCCTGATGATAGCATTGAAGTCAACCTTTTCCCAATTGATAGGCTCTTCTTGTAGGCTAACCGACCCCTTGGGCTGGACATCTTGAAGAATACCACCAAGAGAAAACAATTTTTCTTTTCCTTTAACCACAGAGTCTAGACCAATAGGGGAATCTTCTAAATCCAACACATCCTTATCAACTCTATTCACTTGGGCAACAACTTCAGTAACCATCAAATTCTCAAGTTTTACTTTTTCAACCACAACTACACCTTGGATCTTCTCTTTGCCAACCACCACCGCAAGCATTGTGACATTCTCCTTGTCCTTACCCAAACCAATATTTTGAGATTTCTTCCCCATAGAGCTCTTTCCATCAACCCTTTTCCTACCTTCCACTGCCAGACTTTTCCTTTTGTCACTCAGATGAAGAGACGACCCCCCTTCTTAAAGCTCTAGCTCCCTATCTTAATTGTTACATGACCTTTATTCTTGGCCACAGCCGAATGATTCTCCTCATTGTCCAAATTTGTATGTGAACCACCTAACCAAGAGGGCGGAGCCTCTTTCTTTTCCCTTTTCCTAAGCAGACTATCAACACCCTCTTGGGAAACATAATGTGCTTCAAAAGAACACAACCCTTCATCCACTTTGTCTGCTCCAATAGAAACACTACCAGTTTCATAACTAGAGGGGACATTTTTAACCTTGCAAACTTTGGATAAATTTGGGACTTCAAGCACATATTTTTCTTTTACATATTCCATAATTAGGAGCATTAGACCCTCATATAGAAAAGGGGTTATTGGGATTTTTTTTGAATTCCATAATCTCGTTTTCCAACGAAAGGAGCAAATAAAATGGGAATGACGCTAGTTTATTATGCCTAAAATAGTTAAGAAGCATGAAATGAAAACCATATAGAGCAGACAAACTACCATCTAGCATGAAATACCTCCTAATTGCCATAACAACTTCCCCTCAAATGGGCTTAATGGAGTGTCTAGATCATATCTACCACATTTCAATTTCTTAAGCTTTGCCCTTTCCTTCCTTTGAAGAAAATGGTTAATGCCAAATTTGAAGCCGACCTCTCCTTGTAAAATTTATTGCCTCCAAATTATAACCCATTAATCTCCACAATAAGGTCCTCTATGATACTAATCTCCACTCCAAAGACTCTCAACACCTTATTGCTCCATCCAATGACAAACTCCTAGGAAATTTGCGTATCAAACCCATGGAGTTTCTAAATAAAAGAGGTAACCCCACCTTTCTCTAGGATCTCCTAGACCAATTCATTTGATTTAGTTTCTTCACAGGTAACAGGTTCCAACCTACCCCTGTCGCCCCCCATGATCAATCGAGCATGACTAAACACATCTTTCTCCCAGAAATGAATTGCAGGCAGATAAATCCAAACAAAGACCAAGCACCCCAAATCCGTGTATAAATGACAACACAAAGACTAAATGACATCATGACCACTACTTGCGGAATATTTCCTTTAGCTTCGCCATGATTAATAGGACAGAAGTCGAGCATCACATGTCTTTTCAACTTAATGAGCTAATTATGAGGCGATAAGCACTCTTCTCTAGATCCTAAATGCCTGCGAACATCTGATGGTTGATCGTATTTAATAAGATTTTGAATTTCAATAGGGGTAATGTCATGAGAGTCCCGACGCTTAGGAAAAGAGGACAACCCTAAATTCGCAATGGAATCAGCTAAACAATTAGCTTCACGATAGACATGAGAGACACAAAAATCCTCAAAAGAATTTGGTATAGAAATT
>VDFB02373179.1:0-45969 GCA_007258455.2 Sequoia sempervirens | reverse complement strand
AGAACTCCTTAGGAAGGGTTAGGAGAAGGCCTTCATATCAGGCGAGTGTTGATGATCTCGATAACATCTATCAGGAACCTCCTAAGAAGAAGGCGAAGAAACAAGTTCACTTTGATAGGAATCCTGATAATGAGATAATCATGGAGACTGCATTGCCACCAGAGGACAAGAATAGAGATGAGGTGAATATGGATGATTTCGTCATGGTCAAGGCTAATCTCGGTAGAAATACCAAGCATGCGGACCTGAGTCTCTTTAGAGTTGTATCCGAAAACCTTCAGGAAAGAGTGCTCAAAGATGGAGAAGACAAGGCAGCCCTCAAGGCTGAAAATCAGCAGCTCAGGGTTTTTATTTCTAACCTTGTTCGTGGTTCTTCACAAGCAACCTAGTTGCTGCCTCCGGTCTTGGAGACACCAGCTGATCACCATCAGTTAAGACAACTGGTCATATGTGGGAAAGAAACTCAGGAGTGGATCGAGAGCTTCATTGTCAAAGGAGAGGAGATTTTGGCACAGATGTTCCAGTTAAGAGAAAGCGCTCATGAGCTACGTCAAGGCATCCAAGGGTTTGAACAGACACTGGCTGAAGTAAAACCGAGACATGAGATCATCATTGCTGATTTAGACACGGCTTACGATTCAGCAGTTTCAAGAGAACACAAAAGACAAATCCTTGCCTAGAGAGAGCGTCATGTTTTCAAAGTGAAAACCTATGAGAGGATATCCGAAGAATTTATCGCCTACAGACAAAGGGTGGTTGAAGCTCTTCTTTTCATCAGCGAATTCGTCATAGAGATCCCTTCTCAATACAGTCTTGAAGATGGTTCCTAAGTCGGGCTTGAGGAAGTGCAAGATCAGTTTCAGAGTGTTGTTCACAGTTGCAGTCTAGTTGGCAGAAGGATAGGTCATATTTCGATGATGTCAGCAAAGTTCGAGAAAGCGGCCAATGAGGTCGAAGATTTCCTGAGATCTATTGCAGATGCTGAAGATATCCTAGAAAAGCGGTGCTTTGTTGTTGATGGCATAGATGCATCGAATTGGAACACAATCTCTAACTTCCTAGCGGATGTGATCGAGCTTTAAAGCAGCTTTCTTCCAGAAGCTTTCTTTCCCGCTTTCTTTCTATTCTTGGAATAAACCTTATCCATTCTTTGAGGATAGAAAGAGGATAAAATGTAATAGTTGGCGTTTCCCGTTTTTTCTGCTTTCTAGGGTTTTAGATGTTATCTTCTTTCTAGATTTAGTAATAAAGCTTGCTTGCTGAGCAAGCCCTAGATTGTGAAAGCAAGGAGATTTTAGGGTTCCCTACTCCTCGGCTTCTCTATAAATAAGAGCCTTTGCTCATGTATTTTTCTTTAACCGTGCTAGTGAGAACAAAACGCTGAGCCTATTGTGCCTTCTATTCGTTACTCAAGTATTGTTCAATTGTGTTGTGATAAGCAAATTGTTGAACCTCTTTAGCCAACAAGGAGTTAGTGTGATTGCTGTTTCTAGTGTGTAAGAGCAAGATTGCAAGCCTCTTTAGCTGCAATTTCTTGTTCCAGGCATGTTAGAAGTGAGTTATGTTCCAGAGATTTGAGTAATAAAATCATGAGCCTCCTTTGCCTTGGTCCAAAATCTCAGATTTCCATTATTTATGTTCTACTTTTATGATCTTGATTTCAACTTACAATGAAGTGTGTAGGTGTTTGTTGAGAGAGAGGTTATTGAAGTATTTTGTCAGAAAATCTACCTTGTTCATTTCTAGTTTCTCTTGCTCTGCTTATTACTTGAGAAGTTAGAAACGTCTTTAGTTTAAGTTAGTCGTAGTTGAAGTTCTTTAATAGAAAATCTCAGCTGCGGCGTTTGTGTTTAATAAACCTTGTGCTCTAAGCTGATCAAAAAGATAGGCAACTTAGTTTTAGTTTACTTTCTTTCAACACCATCAGCAAGAGGGAGCTTCCCCTCCTAATTTGAAGAGCAGTTTATCTGTGCATAGCTGTCCGTTTCAAATACGCATACTAGAGGTGCGAATTTAAACGCCAACACATACCCAACACTAATAGGAGCGCTGAAATAAGGGTGACCAGCAAGGGCACACATCGAATCCTTCAATTGCATGGCCAACAAAAAGCCAAACTGAAAATGCTTCAAACATACACATAATCTTTGAAATCAACAATTCAAAAATCTTCATATTTGAAACCCCAATCTGCAACATTGTGAAGAATAATGGTGATTCTTGAGTAGAACCACTCCAAACTAGATAGGGATTATGTGAAGAACCCTACTAGTTCTAACTCTACTCCTGATGCTAAACTGTATTGTTTTTGTGTTTTTACTTGTTTTGATGAATTTTATACAAAAAATAAAAAAGTGCGCCAAGCAAGGAACAATACTAAAACTAAATAACAAGTAATAATAGAGTGACTGCAATGTTATTAAGTATCTGGTAATTGCTACAAGTAAATTGCATACAACAAACGTACCCGGAAGTCCTCAAATTAATTAAATAAGAAAGATCTGGTACATGCCAGGCAAAAATGATGAAATTGGTGAAATACAACACCCACCTCCAGATAATGATTTCTCCCTGCTGGAAACTGGATCAAATGTCCTGAGAATGCTAGGCGTCCATGATGGAGCAGTCAAATGCCAGAAATGAGAGGCATTTCTTCCCTCTGGCTCACATGTCCCAACTAGAAACCGCACACCATGCCTGGTGACTGGTACGGCCCACTATAGGAATTGTACGTCCTCCTTATTGATGCAAAAAGCTGAGGAAAGAAGGTGTCCCAAATGATTAAGCCCTTTCCTTTATTGAAAACTGATAAATGCTGAATAGTAAATCTGATGTAGGCACAAATGGACTCTAGAATGAAGCCTTTTCAGAAGCAATAATTCAGCTGGTCTTTCACAACCTCAAGATCGTAGATCACTGAAGAATTCTCGTTCTTCAATGGATGAAAATTGTTGAAACCCTTGTCTCAAGCACAAATATCAGGAAGCCAAGAAAAAATGTCAAATGATCAATGAATGAGGTCGAGTTGTTTCTTGCCTCTTTTATTCTTTCTCCAAAAAGCACGATTTCCCAAAAGGCACGACTTTTGTCTTTTAAATACATTTTAAATGTATTTAAGTCAATTTATAATCTTTTTAAATGTTTCTTCTAACTTGGGCGTACCTTTTTGACTTAAATGTTTTAAACTCACTTTATAATATTTAAGTGGCTTTTACTTTTATAAAGTTAAATTATAACTTTATAATATCCCCTTAAATTAATTAAATAACTTAACCACTAAAATATTAATATCTCCCTCAATACTCAGTATTTTGACGTGCCGTTAGAAGCTGGCAAACACTGATTTGCAAAGGCTTGGCACCGAACCCAATATTGAACTAAAGGAATGGAAATGGCAATACCCTCCATTAATTGCCACTGAGACCCCCTATCCAAACATATTAGCCTACGAGGGTCCAAGTAATAGCCTAACCCATCTACTACTGAAACTGATTAGAGTGGAGACATTACAGTCTGCCCTCCCCGAATTTGCTTGTCCTCAAGCAAACTCAATGTTGGATGCTGTAAAATGCTCTCGCTCTTCCAAGTAGCATCCTCTACCGGCAGGTCTCTCCACTTAACCAAATATTCCCTGATAACTCGTCTCGAAGATGACGCTCTCTGGAATCCAGGATGGCCTTAGGTAATATCAACTTCCCCTCATCATCCAAGGGTGGTAAGTCTGAAGGAACTATATGCTGTCCCAACACCTTTTTGAGACGTGACACATGAAACACATTGTGCACCTTACTGTCTGTCGGTAAGTCTAACTCATAAGCCACCTCGCCAACTTGCCTGATAATCCTGAATGGCCCATAATAGCGTGGCTTGAGTTTCTCTGCGCCTCTCTTCCTCAAAGTGGACTGCCTATAAGGCTGCAACATTAGATACACCATATCCCCGATCTCAAATGATCGCTCAACCCTCCTCTGATTAGCATATTGCTTTTGCTGATTCTGAACCTTCTGAATGTTCTGACGAAGGGCTCTCATGATATCCCGGTTCTCCTATAACAGATCCCCAACACTCGATACTCTGCAATCGCTCAACAATAAATCAAGGAAACTAGGAGCATCATAGCCATACAATGCTCTGAAAGGTGTCATCTGGATAGTCATATGGTGAGTGGAATTATAGCAATACTCACAAAGATGCAACCACTTCACCAAAGCCTTTTGCTGCCCAAAAATGTAGTTCCGTAGGTATCCCTCCACCCATTTGTTGACAATCTCTGTTTGCCCATCAGTCAAAGGGGGTGGTAGCTAGTGCTCGGAGTAAGCTCTGTCCCGCATAGTCTGAATAACTCCTACCAAAAGTGACCCATGAACCTACTGTCTCTGTCACTGACAATACTCCGAGGTAACCCATGCAATCTGAATACCTCACGAAAGAATAGATCCGCTACTTGTGTAGCTGAATAGGTAGTGGTGATTGGGAAGAAATGTGCATACTTAGTCAACCAATCTACTACCACATAAATGTTGTCTCTCCCCTGAGCTTTCGGCAAGCCCATAATAAAATCCATAGACAAGCATTCCCACTTCCTCTCAGGAATAGGAAGCGGCTGAAGCAACCCAATAGGGTAAGTATGCTCTTGCTTGTTCTGCTGACAAACAGAGCACTCCCTGACATAATGAAGAACATCAGATTTGAGACCCTTCCAAGTGAATCTCTCTCGTACTTGCCTATAGGTCTTAAAGTATCGAGGATGACCAGCCATGGGTGAATTGTGGAAAGTCCTCAACACCTTGTTCCTCACATCTGAACTTGGAACTAAGAATATTCTCTCTTTGTAAATGATGAGGTCATTCACAAGAGAGTACTTGCTATCCTGAACTATCCCATCAATAATGCTAGAAGCCCACGGATTCTTGGCATACTCTGCTACGATCAAGTGATTCCAATCCTTTGAAATCTCTGCCATGGAGCTCAAATGGGGACAACAAGATAAGATGTCAACAACAACGTTTTGAGTCCCTTTGACATAGGAGATGTCAAAATCATAAGATTGTAACTTGCTGATCCATTTTTGTTGACGTTCATTCAGATCCCGCTATCCAAGGAAATGCTTCAAGCTGTTATGATCAGTTTTGACACAAAACTTACTGCCAGCTAGGTACTGCCTAAACTTGGCCATTGCATGCATGATGGCCAACATTTCCTTGTCGTATATACTGTAGCTCCTCTCAGGACTCCTTAGCTTCTTGCTCTCGAAAGCTATTGGATGACGGACCTGCATAATCACTACACCAATACCCTCTCCACAAGCATCAAAATGAAGCTCAAAAGGCTTGGTGAAATCCGGCAAAGCTAGAATTGGACATGTAGTCATCAATTGTTTGAACTTCTTGAAACACTCCTGTGCCTGAGGTGTCCAAACAAATCCTCCCTTCTTAGTCAAATTTGTAAGTGGTGCAGCATGCCGCGAGAATCCACTGACAAACCGACGGTAGAAGGCACAGAACCCCACAAATCCCCTGAGTTGAGTCAAAGTCTCAAGAATAGGCCAATCAATAATGGCATGAACCTTATCAGGATCCATGCGAACTCCCTCTCCGCTGATTATGTGACCCAAATAAAGAAGCTCTGCCATGCCCATTACACACTTAGACTCCCTGTCAAGTATGCCCAAAACAATATCCAGGTGAACCATGTGCTCCTCCCAAGATCTGTTGTAAACCACAATGTCGTCAAAGAATACTAGAACATATCTCCTCAACTGAGAGTGGAAGACCCTGTTCATAGTAGACTGAAAAGTAGCTGGTGCATTGGTTAAGCCAAAGGGGCATAACCAAAAAATCATAGTGTCCACAATGACATCTCAAAGCAATCTTCTCAACATCCTGTTCTCTGACTCGGATCTAGTGATACCTTGTCGTCAAGTCAATCTTAGAGAAGTAACAAACGCCATGTAGCTCATCTATCAACTCGTTGATGCGGGGAATGGGATACCTATTTTTAATTGTTTTCTTGTTCAACATTCGATAATCAATGCACATCCTGAGTGTACGATCTTTCTTCTTCACCAAAACAACTGATGAAGTAAAAGGAGACTTACTCGGCCTTATGTGTCCCATAGCAAGCAATTCTTTGATGGTTTTCTCAATCTCATCCTTCAAACGCTTTGGGTGTCGATAAGGTGTAATCATGATGGGCTTGGTGCCCTCTTCTAACTCAATGATGTGCTCTATGCCTCTATCAGGAGGTCTACCATGAGGTATGTCACTAAATACCTTTGTATGCTTTACTTTGAGCTCTTGAACATCTGGATGATAGAGTGTTTTGTGCTGCTCCTTATACAAAGGCATCAACTTACACTCTGCTGCCCACTCTACCATGTCATGTTTAATAAGCCTCTCCATTCTTCTGAGAGTGATTACCTTCAAGTTGTTGTCCTTAATGGCCATAAGTACATGATTAGTCCCGTCAACCTTGAATTTCATCTCCATATCTCTAAGGTTGAGTGTAAATTCTTCAATTGCATGAAGCCACTTCATGCCAAGGACCACATCAATGCCTCCCATATTAACCACATAAAAATCTGTTTTAAACTCAAAGTTATTGAGTTTCATAGGCAGATCCAGAATCATTCTCTCACATTTGAGAGTGTAACCATCAGCAACTTTTACCCTTATCCCTTCAAACTCTTGAGTTTGAATTCCACGCTTTTCCACTAACCATGAATCTATGAAATTGTGAGTTGCACTTGTGTCAAGCAAAGAAATGACTCTTTGACCAGCCAAGAATCCACACAACCTAAAGGAGCCTTCCCTTTGCATGCTAGACATATGAGCTTCCTGTAGCTCCATTTCTCCTTCATTTTCAACTCCAATTTCCAAATTTTCAGTCCCTAAATCCTCTTGATCAGCTTGCTGGTCTGTCATATCAGTCATGTTTTCACCCTCATAAAACCACTCCATGTGCCTATTTTGACCCTTAGGCTTAAGAGGACAATCATGGTTTAGATCATAAGGACCCTTGCAATAAAAACACAGCTTCCTCCTACATAAATCATTAATTGTTTCCCTATCCAAAGGGGCTGCAAATTTCTTTTTTTGATCAACATTTTCTGATTTATTTGGATTTGATTTGTTGTTATTATAGGATGAAGATGGTTTTGATTTGAACTTACTATGTGGAGCTATAAGTTCCATGCTACGAGCTTTCCTCATAGCTTCTTGCAAGGTAGGGGGGATCAAAAGCCTTGATCCATCCCTTCACAGGCTCATAAAGACCCTCTACAAATAGGATGACCAGCCTCTTCTCTAAGATACCCATAACCATGACCGAAAGCTTTTGAAATTCACCAATGTATGATTCCAAACTACCCATTTGTTTCAACTGAGCTAGATCTTTGAAGTTTGGATCTCATTTGTCAAAACGCTCAACTAACCTATCAGTGAACTAATATGTATTGATACGGTTGTGCTACAAGGTAACCATCCTATGGGTGCCACCAGTCATGGGCTACCCCATCCAAATGTAAAGCTAAGAACTTAATGGCGTCTTTTTCTGCCATAGGACATAGGTTCAAGAAAGTGTCCAACTTGCTAACCCAAGTTTTGGCTGTAATCCTACCACTGCCATCAAAAGTAGAGAGTGTGAGCTTGTCGGTTGCATGTCTAAGATCATTGTTTTTGTTCCTTGGTCTCCTATCAGTCTTGTTCCTGTTGTACTCTCTTTTCTGGGTCATGAACTTGTCAAAGTTAAGATGATCCTTAACTCTCTGTGGTAATGCATCCCACTCATCGTGTCGTGTCATCATGTTATCTCCAAAGTGTGAAGAACCCTGCTGGTCCAACTTCCACCCTGATGCTCAAACTGATTGTTTTTTTGTGTTTTGAACGTTTTTGATTTTTTTGAGGTTTTTGCATATAAAGAACATAATGCAATTTTTGAAAGAAATACTTCTAAAATCTTTAATAAATACAATAAGGTAAAAACTGAAGCATATAGATCCCTAAATCGATAGCAAATGGATTTATTATTCTTTCTCAATGATTACAATAATGAAACCCTAACATGCAGACAAAAAGGCAAACAAATTTGCATTATTTAAAAACCTGATTTGTTGATTGCAGCCGCCCCAGAATGATGAAGAATTAATACGGCCAACATCAACTGACATTTCTCCAGCCTAAAAATCACTGCAGACTGACCCAGAGTGCAAGGCGTCCCATCTGGTGAAGGAAGAAAGCCAAAAGACAAGGCGTCCAGGCTAGAATGAAAAGTACGGCCCTCAAGCTGATTTGTACAGCCCTTAAACAACAACAATAAAATCCGTACCACCTTGGGAAGTGTGCCAGATGTCTGAGAACTGATGGCGAATGGAAAGATTCTTGTCTGGAAAACAATCAGCCCAATCACTGGATAAAAATGAACTCACAGTAAGATCTGTAATAACCTCTGAATGAAGTTATTCAACTGTAGGCAATAAATCAGCTGGTATTTCATAGCCTCTGAACTGCAAACACTGAAGATGGCTCGTTCTCCAATGCAAAAGACGACTGAAACCTTTGGCTTCGTTCTCTGAAGGAAGAATTGGCTAAAATCGATTTTCATAACATAATAGATGAAGTTTTCTCAAAGAAAACTTATATCTTCTCAGTTGGGTTCGATTTCCTTCAAAAAGCATCATTTAAATAAAACTTGAATTTTCACTTTTAATCTTTCAATAGTTTGGATACCTTTTTAATTATAATCATTAATTAAAAATAGCCCCTTCTTCATAATGGTCGACCCCCTTCAAGAAGTCACTTAAGTTATAATATTAAATTATATTATAACTTTATAATATAAGCTTCAATTTAATTAATATTTATTTTGGCAAATAAATATTATCTCTTTCAAAATAAGTCCAATTGACGAAACCGTCTGAAGCCGGATGATAAGTGACTGAATCTGCATATGACTAGACCATATTGCTGAAAATAGCAGGGGTGCTCCGCTGAGTGTCTCCACTTACTAAAAATAGTAAGTCAAGCAAATGACGTCCAAAAGACCCCGAACGAAAGCCAAACTGAATGATTTTGATAACTGAAGCAAAGCCATGCCTCAACAAGACCCTCTATCCACCCTATCAGCCTACGAGGGTCACATAATAGGCTAATCTCAAGAACTGAGAGATGTCAACTGGAAGGGGACATTATAGTCCGCCCTTCCTGAAATTGCTTGTCCTCAAGCAATCTCAGCTCCGGATGCTGCAAAATCTCCTCACTCTCCCACGTAGCATCCTCCACTGGTAAATCTCTCCACTTCACTAGATATTCCCTGATAGTCCTCCTGCGTAGCTGTCTTTCCCTGTATTCCAGGATCGACTCAGATACTAAAATGAAATATTCCGAGCCAATTTTTTTTCAATTTTTACCAAGTACATAAGAATGCAAAGAGCACCTGTTAGGGTTAGATAATTCAAACCAGCATATTACAAATAACTCGTTGCCAAGAATGCGCACTCAATCTCAACAAGAGAGGCTGTCATATGGCAAGAGGATCGTCAGTGCCTTAAACAAAATGCAACTGAAGGTAACTCTAACCAAGAATGTGTCCGCGAAGGACGAACATATGGTCAGAGGATCTTCTATGCTACAAGTACTGAAAACAAACTCAACACCAAGCATGTGCTACCCAATCCAATATGGGAAGGAGGTGACCATATGGTGGAGTGCTAAGAATTACAGTGCTATTAAGGGAAATAAGCAAGAATGCTGAAGTACTCGACGTCAAGAATGTGCTTTCCAACCCGAGACAGAATGGGAGCTACCATATGACGGAGATATAAAGAAATACAATTGCGTATACAGAATGTAAAGTAAGACTGAGAGAAATGCTAACAGTACTACTGTTCAGCTTACAATGAATATTTAAATGCCTGCAAGATCAAGTATTAGAGCTCTTCAAATTGCTGCAACAAGAAGGAATCTTTTACAAAGCCTTTAATGATTTACTAACACTAATCCAGGAAGGAGTATGCAGATTTCTCAAAACTGATTATGACAGACCTGCACTTTAAAATATATAACCAGCAACACAGATCCTTGCCAAAATGCTCATAACTCTCTCATTTCTCACCCAAATGATCACAAATCTGTTGCAAAGATTTACTATGAATGATGAGACCAAAATGCAATAAAAAAACCACTCTTAAATCCCTCACAAGACTTGACTGTAATAAATCTGATGTGATAGTCCAGAAATCAGAAATACAAAACCAGCATGCCTGTAACCCACTAAATTTCTCATATATCACTCAAAACTGACCCAAATGGCTTCAAGTTTGATGCAATAGACCTTTAAAAGGATGGCGCCTAGTTTAGTAATAAGAAATGGCAACTAAAAGTGGTTATTAATTACTGGCACGAATCCCAAGGCACTCCAGAAAGTACGGCCTTCAAGGAATGACGAATTTGCTTTATAAAATCATAAACTTCATATTAAAATCTGCAAATATTCATGAAGGGTCGCCTCCAATAGGGAAACACAATGAGACAATACCCAGAACGAGAATGTTTATGATTTGAGACTTGTGAACAGAAACATACATTCAGCAATCATGACCAGCAACTCTGGAATTGATAGAAAATGATCTAACTCAACTACAAAGGATAGGAAACCAACTATAACTAAAAAGACAAATCAATAACACTCGAACCTCTCAACTAGTTGCTGTCTTTCAAGCAAGAAGAAGAGCCAAGCTAGGAGGCTTATATTCCTCGAAGCAATCCCAAAGCCAATCCGGCAGCATAACATTCCTGTAGATAAAAGATACCAAAATGAAGACCCAAGGCTTTCTTTTATAACTTTTGAGAAGATCCTCCAGAAGCTTTCAGAAGGTGTGCCCTAATTTCAAGATGCTTTTAGGGTTTTTTCTAACCAAGCCTTCCTTCAAGATGGCGTACTTTTCACTTGATTGATTTAAATTAATTAAAATTTGACTTTCATAAAGGTTGGCGTCCCTTTTTACCACTTTATTTTTCAACCTTTGGAATATTAAAATCCATCTCCAAATGAAGCGCCACCCATCAAAGTCCCCCTTTCTAAAACAACATAAAGTTGTTTCACTAGGCCATGGGGTCATAACATTAAAATAAAACATTATTTTAATTAAAATACTTATCTCTCCAGAAAAAGCATCAAACGGCCAAAACCATATTACCAACTGAACTGACAGAAGAGGAAAGCCTGCTGAGCTGATGCTAACTAGACCACTGCTAAAAATAGAATTTACTAAAAATAGTAAATTCGAGAAGTTGCTCAGAATGCAATGCATGCAACACCATTGCGAAGCTTTCTGAAAACGCAGAAAAAATCCAGAATCCAAACACCCAAACTCCAACAAGCAAAACCCTGAATCTTCAAGAGAACCCATCAAACAGCCGGAAACCCTAATTCTGCCACCGACTAGCCGACAGCACACTAGGAATAGGCTACCAATCACTGGAAAGTGAAGAGCTAAAAACGGGGACATTACATAAAATCAACTTTCCCTCATCATCTAAGGGAGGCAATACTGCCGAAGGTACCACACGATGTCCTAACGCCTTCTTGGACGTGACATGAAAAACATTGTGGACCTTGCTATCCGGCTGAAGCTCTGGCTCATAAGCCACCTCTCCAACCGCCTCACAATCTGAAAGGACCATAATGCGTGTGAATTTCTCGGTCCCACTCTTCCGAGAGTAGACTGTCGGTAAGCATAAGATATACCATGTCTCCCACCTCAAAAGATCTCTCTATCCTCTTCTGATCTGCATACTGCTTCTGCTGATTCTGTGCCTTAGCAATATTCTCCTTAGGAGCCCTCATAATGTCCTGGCTCTCATGCAATAAGTCTCCAGCACTCGGCACTCTACTGTCACTCAGCAGCAAATCAAGAAAACTAGGCGCCTCATACCCATACAACGCCATGAAGGGGGACATCTGAATGGTCATGTGATAGGTGGTATTGTAACAATACTCACATAAGTGTATCCACTTGACCCACGCCTTTTGCTGCCCTGCAATGTAATTCCTGAGGTAGCCTTCCACCCATTTGTTCACTATCTCCGTCTGACCATCGGTCTGTGGGTGGTAACTGGTGCTCAGTGTAAGCTCGATTCCACAAGTCTGAACACCTCCTGTCAGAAGTGACTCAGGAACCGACTATCCTTGTCGCTAACTATGCTCCAAGGCAACCCATGCAATCTGAAAACCTCACGGAAAAATACCTCTGCTACCTGTGTAGCTGTGTAAGTAGTGGTGATCGGAAAGAAGTGGGCATACTTTGTCAGCCGATCCACAACTACATATATGCAATCCCGTCCTTGGGCTTTAGGCAAGCCCGTAATAAAATCCATCGATAGGCATTCCCACTTCCTATCAGGTATCGAAAGTGGCTACAACAACCTTGCCGGATACGTGTTCTCCTGCTTGTTCTGCTGACAAACAGGGCACTCACGCACATACTGAAGAACATTTTCCTTAAGACCCTTCCATGTAAACTTCTCCCAAACTTGTCTGTATGTCTTAAAGTACCCGGGATGCCCTGCTGTAGGTACATCATGGAAAGCTCGCAAAATGGTGTTCTTCATCTCTGACCCTGGGATCAAGAAAATCCTGTTCGTGTACATGGTGTCCACAATAGATCCCTCAACAATGCCAGATGCCCATGTATCCTTGGCATACTCTGCCACAATCAAATGCCTCCAATCCTCTGCAATCTGTACCATAGAACTCAGATGAGGCCGGCGTGAAAGAGCGTCAGCAACAACATTCTGTGTACCCTTGATATAGGTGATGTCAAAGTCATATGCCTGTAGCTTACTCACCCATTTTTGTTGACGATCATTCAAATCCCGCTGCCATAGAAAATGCCTCAAGCTATTATGATCAATTTTAATGCAAAACTTACTGCCCACTAAATATTGCCTGAATTTGGCCAAGGCATGCATTATAGCCAGCATTTCCTTATCATATATACTGTAAACCCTCTCTAGTCCTCTGAGTTTTCTGCTCTCATAAACAATCGGGTGCTTGTCCTGCATAAGCACTGGAATATACCGGACCAATTTTTTCAAATTTTTCAAGGCAACTTACAATGAGTCAAGCACCCGTTAAGGTTAGTCAGAAAACCAAAACGATGCTGAAAGAACTCTAACCAGAATGTACACCAGGATCCCGATATGGGCAAGGTGTGAGCATTGGTCAGAGGATCTCAAAAGTAAATGCTGGAAAGAAACTCTAACCACGAGATGCGCCGGCGAACGACGAGCATTCGGTCAGAGGGTCCCTATCTATTGCAATACTGGAAAGTAGCTCAACACCAAGCATGTGCTACTCAGTCCATGATGGACAAGAGGCGACAATATGGCGGAGACTTGAATTTACAAAGCAAATTAAGAAACTAGGCGGCAAGCCAGCCTCTTCCACTTATTCAGTGGGTAATTACAAATACTGAAAAGAACAAGAAAGTGAAAGATGCTGACAGTACTACTGTTCAGCTTACAATATCAGAAATTTAGATGTTAAGCACAAGATTTGAGTGTCATCTGCAGCTGCAACAATATATATGATATTCTCAATGTTATCAATGCCTTTTCTCTCAAGAACAAGCTCAAATGATAGTTTTATAACACGCTGTTATGACAGACCCAAGACTGAAAACTGTTATCAGCAATACAGTAACTCAATGAAATGCTCACCACACACTCATCACTCAACCAATAAGCACGAGAAAGGATGCAAATGACTACTAAGAGGATGGCGCCCAAGCTAGACACATGAAACAGACCCAAATTTGAGTTATTTATTTTCTGCTTAAATCCTCCAGCAAGTACAATGGTACGGCCCAAGAGAAGGGGCGATTTTCTCCAATAAATATCAGCACTTGTTTAAAAATTCTGAAACCTTGCAAATGATGGCGCCTTAGCTAGACAAATGCAAATGTAGAACACCCAGAATGCAATCTTTTTGTATTTTTGAATTATAAATGAAAACAGCAGTTTAGCTATGAACTCAGCAACTTCTGAAAATGACATAAAAATGCAAACAACTGAACTACCAATGCAATTAACTCTCTACAAGCATACCTCACTACAAAATGCACTCAAACACAAGAAATATCTCCACTAGGTGCTGTCTCACAAGCACGAAGTCGAGCCAAGCTAGGAGGCATTCATTCCTCGAAGCAATCCTCTCACCATTTCGGCAGCATAACTTTACTCAAGACGTTGGATGATGAAACTGAAGACCAAGACCTCCTTTTAAAGACTTGAGATGACTGTCCAGAAGCTTCTAGAAACCCAGCAATTCAAATTTGAGTAACTCCTTTTCCCTCCAACTGTGGCGTCCTTTTTGCCTTAAGCAATTTTGACTTTTTAATTTAATTTAAAATAACCTCCTCAAAAGGGCGTCCCTTTTTCAAGCATTAATATTTGAACTTTACAATATAAAATTCCCTCATGAGGCGCCACCCTTCAATGACCACTTTTAAAAACAACTTAAGTTCAACCACTAGGCTAAGGGGGGGGTCAACAGCAAAATATAACATTAAACAAGACTTTATTAAGAATAATTCAACTTATCTCTCCAAATGAACCCCAAAGCCAAATTTGAGCAAAACCAACTGAACAACTGAAGTAGAAGGTTAATCGAGCCGAGACCAACAAGACCACTGCCAGAAATAGAATTTACTAAAAATAGTAAATTCGTGAAAGTGCTCAGAATGCCAAAACGAACACATCACCGAAAAGCTCACGAAAAACCCAGAAGGAATCCACAATTCAAACGCCGAACCGTGAGCACAAGAAACCACCAACCAAGAAACCCTAATTTCACCACCGAGAAGCCTACGGGTCTCCAGAATAGGCCAACGGTAAATCAGAAGAAGTCATGCTCGAGAAGGGGACATTACAGTCCGCCCTCCCCAAGATTGCTTGTCCTCAAGCAATTGTAAACTCGGATGCTGCAGAATCTCCTCATTTTCCCAAGTTGCATCCTCCATGGGCAAGTTCCTCCACTTCACCAAATACTCTCTGATTGTTCTTTTCCTCAAAGAACGTTCTCTGGAATCAAGAATCTCCTCAGGAATCAGAACTAACTGTCCCTCTTCATCCAAGGGTGGCAATTGAGATGAAGCAATAACGTTGTGCCCTAGTGCCTTCTTGAGGCGAGACACATGGAATACATTATGCACTTTGCTACTCGAAGGCAGCTCCAACTCGTAAGCTACAGCTCCCACCTTTCTGATAACCTTGAACGGACCATAGAAGCGAGGCTTAAGCTTCTCCGCTCCACTGTTCTTGAGAGTAGACTGTCTATAGGGCTGTAATCGAAGATAAACCATATCTCCAACCTCAAAAGAGCGCTCAACACGCCGCTGATCAGCGTACATCTTTTGCTGATTCTGTGCAATCTGCAAATTGTTCTTCAAGGATTTCAATATATCTTGACTTTGCTGTAACATATCCTTGGCTAGAGGGGCTTTGCTTTCTCCAAACACCAAATCTGTAAAGCTAGGGGCCTCATAACCATAAAAAGCCATGAAAGGTGACGTCCTTATCGACATGTGGAAGGAGGAGTTGTAGCAGTATTCTCCCAAGTGAAGCCATTTCACCCATGCCCTTTGCTGTTCTGAAACATAATTCCTCAAATATCCTTCCAACCATTTGTTTACTATCTCTGTTTGCCCATCCGTTTGAGGGTGATAACTAGTGCTTGGAGTAAGCACTGTACCACTCATTCTGAAGACCTCTTGCCAAAATGTGCTTAGGAACTTGCTGTCCCTATCACTCACAATGTTTCTAGGCAACCCATGCAACCTAAACACCTCATGAAAGAACAGATCAGCAACTTGAGCTGCTGAAAATGAGCTGGTAATAGCAAAGAAATGAGCAAATTTTGTCAATCTGTCTACCACAACATAGATACAATCTCTTCCTTGAACTTTGGGCAATCCTGTGATGAAGTCCATTGAGATGCTCTCCCACTTTTGGTTGGGAATGGGAAGAGGTTGCAGCAGACCAGCTGGAAGTGTATGCTCATTTTTATTCATCTGACAAATAGGACACTCCTGAATGTATCGTTGAACTTCACTCTTCAACCCCTTCCAAGAAAACCTTTCTCGGATCTACCTATAAGTCTTGAAGAATCCCTGATGACCAACAAGTGGTATATCATGAAATGTCAACAAAATCTTCTTCTTGAGCTTAGAATCAGCCACCACAAAGATTCTCCCTTTGTATTGTATCAGCCCTTCAACTACCTTGTACCTTTCATCATGAAAAGTACCCTCCATAATGCTGGTTGCGAACTGATCTTTGGCATAATCAGCAAGCAAGGTATTCTTCCAATCAGCAGTAAGCTCACATAATGAGCTCAAATGAGGTCTTCTGGATAATGCATCAGCCACTATGTTGTTTTTGCCCTTGACATACTCAATGTCAAAATCGTAAGCTTGAAGCTTACTCACCCACTTCTGCTGTCTTTCGTTCAAATCCTTTTGATGCATGAAATGCTTAAGGCTATTGTGATCAGTTTTGACCACAAACTTACTCCCCACCAAGTACTGTCTGAACTTGGCTAATGCATGCATGATTGCAAGCATTTCCTTGTCATAAATAGAATAGGTCTTCTCAACTCCTCTTAATTTTCTGCTCTCGAACACGATGGGATGCTTATCTTGCATTAAAACAGCCCCAACACCTTCTCCGGATGCATCACATTGCAGCTCAAAGGGCTTGGAAAAATCTGGAATTGCAAGAACAGGACATGAACTCATTATCTTCTTGAACTTATCAAAAGTACTTTGTGCCTTTTCTGACCAGCAAAAAGCTCCCTTTTTCGTAAGGTCAGTGAGAGGAGCAGCATTCTGAGAATAACCCTTAACAAACCTTCTGTAAAATCCACAAAGGCCCAAGAACCCTTTCAAGTGAGTTAAGTTCTCAGGAGGTGGCCAATCAACAATAGCCTTGATCTTTTCTGGATCAACCTTCACACCTTCGGCACTGATGATGTGACCAAGGTAAAGCAGCTCCGTCATTCCAAATTCACATTTGGATTCTTTGGCAAACAAGCTTTCTGATTCTAGGATGTTAAGCACTTCCTCCAAGTGCTTGAGATGCTCTTCCCAAGTCTTGCTAAAAATCAAGATGTCATCAAAAAATATTAGCACAAACTTCCTCAACTGCTTCTGGAAGACTCTGTTCATGCAGGATTGGAAGGTGGCAGGAGCATTAGTCAACCCAAATGGCATGACTAAGAACTCAAAGTGACCATAATGACATCTGAAGGCTGTTTTCTCCACATCAGATCCTCTCATTCGAATCTGATAGTAGCCCGACCTCAAATCTATCTTTGAAAAGAACTTAGCTCCATGTAGCTCATCAATGAGCTCATCTATCCTTGGAATTGGATATCGATTTTTGATGGTGCTTTGATTTAAAGCACGATAATCAACACACATCCGAATGGTACCGTCCTTCTTCTTTACTAGAACAACAGCTGAGGCAAAGGGACTCTTACTAGGCCGAATGAAGCCCATCTCCAAGAGCTCCCTAATGTTCTTTTTGATCTCATCCTTTTGCTTTTTGGGGTACCGATAAGGAGTTGTGATTACTGGCTTGGCTCCTTCCTTGAGCTCTATGACATGTTCTGAACCTCGATCAGGAGGTGGTCCAGGAGGTAAATCGGCAAACACTTTACTCTTTTTAGTGAGTAAAGACTGAATATCTGGAGGATACTCTCTTTTCGTTTCCACTGGACTTGCTGGAAGAATCATGCACTCCGCAGCCCACTCCACTTGGTCATGACGTATCAACCTTGCCATCCTTTTGAATGACACAATCCGAGGACCACCATTTGACATGCCTCTCAACACCACCTTCTTTCCATCGGATTGAAATTTGAGTTCCATGGTTTGCAGATTTAAAGAGATCTCTCCAAGAGATCGCAGCCACTGAATGCCAAGGACAGCATCCGTATCTCCAATACTAACCACATAGAAGTCATCCTTGACTTCGTAATTGCCCAATTGCATTGACATGTTGGGAATCTTCTTGGTGCATGAGATGTGAAACCCATCAGCAACCATAACTCTGAAACCTTCAAAGTCTTCTGTTTGCAGCCCCTTCTTTGCCACCACAACTTCGTCTATGAAGTTATGTGTTGCCCCAGTGTCAATTAGAGCAACTATACGCTGCCCCTTGATCATCCCACGAACTTTGAAAGACTCATTCTTTTGGAAGCTCGAAAGTTGAGCCAATGTACCACTACTTTCTTTTTCACTTTCGGATTCTTCTGGAGCCTTTTCTTCTTCGCTGTCCTCAAAATCAGCTTGCTGATCAGAAAAATCAGAATTGCTTTCATCAGCTGTATAGTACTCAATTTGATGGATTTTAGCCCCCTTTGGACAAACATGATCTTGGGACCATTTTTCCCAGCAACGAAAACATAACCCCTTTCTTCGGAGTTCATTGATAGTCTCTGGATCCAATCTTGTGCCATGAGGTTTCTGCGGTTTAAACTCCTTATGGTGAGGCTTTTGATGAAACTTTTTCCCTCTATCACCCTTGTGAAATGATGGTTTGGAATGGAACTTTGCTTTGGGAGCAGCCCACTCCATGCTTCTAGCCTTCTTCATTGCCTCTTGTAAGGAAGGTGGATCGAAAGCTTTAACCCAACCCTTGAGTGGCTCCATCAAACCTTCGCTAAATAGGATCACTAATCTTCTCTCCGTGATTCCAGTGACCATTACTGAAAGTCTCTGAAACTCAGCTATGTAGGCATCAACAGTGCCATATTGCCTCAACTGTGCCAACTCCCTAAAATGCACCTCTGGATCCTTCTTCTCGAACCTCTCAATGAGTCTATTGGTGAACTCATCGTAGGTAGTGATAGACCCATGACCTAAGGTGACTAGGCCATGGTACCACCACTCATGCGCCACCCCATCTAGGTGTAGCGTAGCGAATTTAATCGCTTCTTCTTCAGCCATTGGTCTAAGAGCCAAGTAGTTGTCTAGCTTCTGTATCCAGGCTCGAGCAGAACTACTATCACTTCCATCAAAGTGGGGAAGCGTAACCTTGCTGATAGCTTGATGCAAGTCTCCTTGTGCTGGAGTTCTTCTTTGGTCGTAATTTCTCCCTTGGCCTCTATCCTTCCTTCTATACTCCATGTAATCATTGAAGGACATGTCAAGCTTGACTTCATCAGGAAGGGTGTCATATTCCGTACGGCCTATCCTCAATCTCTCCAAAGATGAAGTATTTTCTTCTGGATCAGGATGTGGGTTTGCTGGTGCCAAAAACGTGGGTTTGAAGGGTCTAGCAGAAATGTATGTGTTGCTCACTGAAGGTTGGGCAACATGACCATTGTGCTGGTTGGAAGCACTGTGCTCACCGGTATGCACTGTATTATTTTGTGGAGTATTCTGACTCATTCTCCCCAACATGAGAGAAAACATATCCAACAAAGCATCCATCTTCTTATCAAGCCCTTGACATAGGTTGGCCGAATTGTCTATACCTTTCCCACTGTCACCTCTGTTGCCGAAAACCCTCTCATTACCCCCTGAAGTCCTTTCACTGTCCCCCATTTCTGTCTCCTGAGAAGACTCCCAATGAGCCCTCAAAACCTCTGATGCTGTCTGACCTTCTGGAGCTTGATGCAACTGTGTCTGAACTGTATCCCTCTTGTAAACCCTTGCCAAGTACCTCTGTTCTCTGTCACTCATAGAATGCTGATTTCACAGGATGGCAGGATGCGTGGCTCTGATACCACTGAAATATACCGGACCAATTTTTTCAAATTTTTCAAGGCAACTTACAATGAGTCAAGCACCCGTTAAGGTTAGTCAGAAAACCAAAACGATGCTGAAAGTAACTCTAACCAGAATGTACACCAGGATCCCGATATGGGCAAGGTGTGAGCATTGGTCAGAGGGTCTCAAAAGTAAATGCTGGAAAGAAACTCTAACCACGAGATGCGCCGGCGAACGACGAGCATTCGGTCAGAGGGTCCCTATCTATTGCAATACTGGAAAGTAGCTCAACACCAAGCATGTGCTACTCAGTCCATGATGGACAAGAGGCGACCATATGGCGGAGACTTGAATTTACAAAGCAAATTAAGAAACTAGGCGGCAAGCCAGCCTCTTCCACTTATTCAGTGGGTAATTACAAATACTGAAAAGAACAAGAAAGTGAAAGATGCTGACAGTACTACTGTTCAGCTTACAATATCAGAAATTTAGATGTTAAGCACAAGATTTGAGTGTCATCCGCAGCTGCAACAATATATATGATATTCTCAATGTTATCAATGCCTTTTCTCTCAAGAACAAGCTCAAATGATAGTTTTATAACACGCTGTTATGACAGACCCAAGACTGAAAACTGTTATCAGCAATACAGTAACTCAATGAAATGCTCACCACACACTCATCACTCAACCAATAAGCACGAGAAAGGATGCAAATGACTACTAAGAGGATGGCGCCCAAGCTAGACACATGAAACAGACCCAAATTTGAGTTATTTATTTTCTGCTTAAATCCTCCAGCAAGTACAATGGTACGGCCCAAGAGAAGGGGCGATTTTCTCCAATAAATATCAGCACTTGTTTAAAAATTCTGAAACCTTGCAAATGATGGCGCCTTAGCTAGACAAATGCAAATGTAGAACACCCAGAATGCAATCTTTTTGTATTTTTGAATTATAAATGAAAACAGCAGTTTAGCTATGAACTCAGCAACTTCTGAAAATGACATAAAAATGCAAACAACTGAACTACCAATGCAATTAACTCTCTACAAGCATACCTCACTACAAAATGCACTCAAACACAAGAAATATCTCCACTAGGTGCTGTCTCACAAGCACGAAGTCGAGCCAAGCTAGGAGGCATTCATTCCTCGAAGCAATCCGCTCACCATTTCGGCAGCATAACTTTACTCAAAACGTTGGATGATGAAACTGAAGACCAAGACCTCCTTTTAAAGACTTGAGATGACTGTCCAGAAGCTTCTAGAAACCCAGCAATTCAAATTTGAGTAACTCCTTTTCCCTCCAACTGTGGCGTCCTTTTTGCCTTAAGCAATTTTGACTTTTTAATTTAATTTAAAATAACCTCCTCAAAAGGGCGTCCCTTTTTCAAGCATTAATATTTGAACTTTACAATATAAAATTCCCTCATGAGGCGCCACCCTTCAATGACCACTTTTAAAAACAACTTAAGTTCAACCACTAGGCTAAGGGGGGGGTCAACAGCAAAATATAACATTAAACAAGACTTTATTAAGAATAATTCAACTTATCTCTCCAAATGAACCCCAAAGCCAAATTTGAGCAAAACCAACTGAACAACTGAAGTAGAAGGTTAATCGAGCCGAGACCAACAAGACCACTGCCAGAAATAGAATTTACTAAAAATAGTAAATTCGTGAAAGTGCTCAGAATGCCAAATCGAACACATCACCGAAAAGCTCACGAAAAACCCAGAAGGAATCCACAATTCAAACGCCGAACCGTGAGCACAAGAAACCACCAACCAAGAAACCCTAATTTCACCACCGAGAAGCCTACGGGTCTCTAGAATAGGCCAACGGTAAATCAAAAGAAGTCATGCTCGAGAAGGGGACATTACAAGCACCGCTCCAATGCCCTCACCAGAAGCATCACACTGAAACTCAAAAGGCTTCGTAAAATCCGGCTGTGCCAACACTGGACATGTAGTCATAAGCTCTTTGAACCTCACAAAACACTCCTGTGCCTCAGGAGTCCAAATGAATGCACCTTTTTTCAACAAATCCGTCATGGGTGCTACATGGCGTGAATATCCATTGACAAATCTGCGATAGAAACCACATAACCCAAGGAATCCTCGCAGCTGTGTAAGGTTCGCCGGAGTAGGCCAATCTACGATAGCACGGATCTTCTCAAGATCCATCTACACTCCCTCTGCACTGATAATATGGCCTAAGTATAACAACTCAATCATCCCTAAATCACACTTGGATTCCTTGGCATACAAGGTCTCCCTCTCCAAAATGCTGAGTACTGTATCCAAATCAGCCAAGTGCTCCTGCCATGTCCTGTTGTAGACCAAAATATCATCGAAGAAGACAAGTACATATCTACTCAAATGTGAGTGGAAGACCCTGTTCATGGTGAACTGGAATGTCGCTGGAGCATTGGTTAGCCCGAATGGCATAACCACAAACTCAAAGTGTCCACAATGACAACGAAACGCGGTCTTCTCAACATCCTGCTCACGAACTCTAATCTGGTGATATCCCGATCTCAAGTCTATCTTCGAAAAGTAACATGCACCATGGAGCTTATCAATAAGCTCATCTATACGGGGTATGGGATATCTGTTCTTAATAGTCCTCTTATTCAGGACTCTGTAATCTATGCACATATGAAGTGTACCATCTTTCTTCTTCACTAGAACAACTGAAGAAGCAAATGGTGATTTACTTGGTCGAATGTGACCCATAGCAAGCAGTTCCTTGATAGTCTTCTCTATCTCATCCTTAAGCTGCTTTGGATGCCTGTAAGGAGTAATCATGACGGGCTTGGTGCCCTCCTCAAGCTCTATGATGTGCTCAATACCCCTGTCTGGAGGTCTCCCTGGTGGAATGTCACTAAAAACCTTCCCATGCTTAACTCTCAACTGCTGAATGTCAGGATGATACTCGGTCTTATGCTGTCCCTCCTGTGTAGGTGTCAAAGTGCACTCGGCAGCCCACTCAAACATGTCATGACGCATAAGTCTCTCCATCCGTCAGAAGGAAATAGTCCTGACGTTACTGTCTCGGATGGCCTTCAGGATATGAGTCTTTACATCCACATCGAATCGGATCTCCATGTCTTTGAGACGAAGTGTGACTTCCTCAAGGGAATGAAGCCACTTCATGCCCAAAACTAAATCAATATCTCCCATATTCACCACATAGTAATCAGCCTTGAATTCATAATTATTCAGGTGCAAAGGAAGATCCTTAATCATACGGTCACACCTGAGAGTGTAACCATCAGCCACCTTAACCCGAATGCCCTCAAACTCCTCGGTTATGAGCCCACGCTTCTCAACAAATCTGACATCTATAAAATTATGGGTGGCACTTGTGTCTAAAAGGGTGATAACCTTTTGACCCGCCAAAACTCCACGAAGTCTACGAGATCCCTCCTGCTGAATGCTAGACAATCGTGCCTCATGAAGTTGGAGCTCTGACTCTACCCCCACCTTAGGCTCTGAAGCCTCTGATTTTGACTCCTCAGAACTCTCCTGTTGTTCGGAATTCTCAAATTCTGAATCCTCATAATAAGCCCACATAACTCTATTGGCCTTACCCTTAGGCCGCAAAGGACAATCATGGTTAGTGTCGTAGGGACCCTTGCAGTAGAAGCAAAGCTTCTTCCTGTGCAAATCATTAAGAGTCTCCCGATCCAAGGGTGCTGCCGATTTTCCCTTTGAATCACTCCTAAAATCTGATTTCTCTTTATTTTTATTAAATCCCTTGTTGTCCTTGAATGAAGAAGTATTCCTGGAATTGAATTTGCTAGATGGAGTTGCAAGTTCCATGCTGCGTCCCTTCTTCATCGCTTCCTGTAGTGAGATAGGATCAAATGCTTTGATCCATCCTCTCATTGGCTCCAACAGTCCCTCCACGAAGAGTACCACTAGACACCTCTCTGATATATTAGGAACCATCACTGATAACCACTGGAAATCCCCTATGTAAGCCTCCAAGCTACCAACCTGTCTGAACTGGGCCAAATCTCTGAAGTAAGTCTCAGGATCCTTCTTGTCAAACCGTTCAACCAATCTGTCCACAAACTCCTAGTAAGTGGTGATACGGTCATGCTAAAGTGTCACCATCCCATGATGCCACAAGTCATAAGCTGCCCCCTCAAGATGCAAAGTAGCATATCTAATAGCATCCTCCTTCGCCATGGGACGCAATGTAAGGAAGGTATCAAACTTACTGATCCAAGTCTGGGCTGTAATCTTACCGCTGCCTTCAAACATAGCTAAAGTGAGCTTGTTTGTGGCGTGCTTCAGGTCACTATTCTGATGTCTAGGCCTCCTATCCGGCCTGTTCCTGTAATGCTCTCGCCTCTGTGTGATAAACTTGTCAAAGGTAATTCTCTCTCTGACCTCTGAGGTCAATAACTCCCACTCATCGTTCGCTGCCATAAGAATATCAGCGAACACTTCCTCAGGCTCCTCATCTACAATAGCCCTGTCAAGCTCTTGTCTCACAAAAGTCGGCCGGGTAGGCCTATCTGCTGTCTGTGAAACAGTCCTGGGTATCCTCCGTGAATCTGCATCACTCCTGTCTTCATCACGACGTGGTGATGGTCTCCTAGGTGAACCAATCCTTTGTATCACCGTGGTCAACTACTGTAATACATCAGCTACTTGCTGCTGACCTGTCCGAAGATCTCTAAGAGTCTGTCTGACCTCTGCATCATCATCCCTAGGATCTCGAGGAATTTCTATTCTGTCAACCATGGTACCTGGCTGCATGTTCAATCCTGGTTCCCTGTCAAACAAAGCTCTCCTGCAAGTGTAATATCTGTGAGGCCCAACCTCCTATGGCTGCATATGAATCCCAAACCCTCAAACTGGCAGGAAACTGCTCTGATACCACTGTGAAGAACCCTACTGGTTCAACTTCCACCCTTATGCTCAAACTGATTGTTTTTTTGTGTTTTGAAGGTTTTTGATTTTTTTGAGGTTTTTGCATATAAAGAACATAATGCGATTTTTGAAAGAGATACTTCTAAAATCTTTAATAAATAAAATAAGGTAAAAACTGAAGCATATAGATCCCTAAATCAATAGCAAATGGATTTATTATTCTTCTCAGTGATTACAATACTGAAACCCTAACATGCAGACAAAAAGGCAAACAAATTTGCATTATGTTGGCGTAAAATCTAACACCTCTGGAGTGCAGGTTTGTACGGACAGCTATGTACACTACGCAATGAGTGCTCTTCAAATTAGGAGGGGAAGCTCCCTCGTTGTGCTGGAATGCATGAAAAGAGAAGTAATCTAAGTCCTATCTTTTTGTTCTCAGCTGGAAGAGGCACAAGGTTAAGAAAACCAAGAACGTTGCAGCTAAGGATTTTCTGGTTTCGCAGATCATTAACTACAACTAAGCTAACTACTTTAAATCTATCCAGTTTCCTCAAGAAAACAGAGCATGAGGAAATGGAGCAGGGATGACTATTGGACGATAAACGAGTTTAGATTCTCTACTTGAAGGCAAGGTGGCGCAACTATCATCTCAATCTAAACAAGCTTATTGGGCACAAAAAAGATTTAAGAATTCACCAAGATGATCTTATGAAACCCTGTGGGGCATAACACTTGATCAAAATAGTAAAGACTTCACAAAACAGCCCTTATCATCACAATCTCACGAAACCCTATGTGGCATAACCCTTGATTATAATGATAAAGATTCACAAAACAGATTTATCACTGTAATCTCTCGAAACCCTATGTGGCATAACGATTAATCACAATGGTAAAGATACACAAAACGATTTTATCGTCACAATCTCACGAAACCCTATGTGGCATAACACTTGATTGAAATGATAAAAGATTCACAAGACATAAAGAATCCACCATTACAATTGCATGAAACCCTATGTGGCATAACACTTAATCGTAATAGCGAAGACACATGAACAAATACCAAAAGAGCAATATTGAGGGCAAGGTAGGCGCAGCATATATTTCTCTCTCAAGCAAAAGTTATTTACAAATGAGCAAAAGCTCTTATTTATATACATCAAGGTGTAGGGAACCCTAAAATCACCTTGAGTCATCTACTTGCAGAATGCATACGTCATGCCTAAACCCTAATTAAGTAAACTATACAGTCAACTGAAACTACCCATCGGTTTAAGCGAAACATCTAATCTAAAATGGACAATTGTGCGAGCATGCACGTCCTTATTGAAAACAAGTTAACTGGAAGACTACATCAGTTAACGAAAAACCCTAAATAAAACTCCAAGTGTGAAGGGCGAATCTCAGAATAGATATGCATGTGATGACAACGAGTTAACTGGAAAGGGTAACACCCAGTTCAACTCGTGTGTGTAATGTCTATCCTGAGAAGTGGGAACTGAAGTTTACTATGTGTGATCTCGAGCAATCAACCCCTCAATGAGATTGTTAACTGTATCACCATCTGGAGCGATGAGACTCTGACGAAGGATGCTATGTCGATGCAGCATGTCCTCACCAGCTGTGATCTGAGACTGAAGTTCCCTTCTGCTCCTCCTTGCTTCATCGAATAATGCTGACATGACTGTAAGCTGAGTAATCTTACAGCCAACTGTCTCCCCACTGAAAATGGTATGAATGAGTGCCTGGAGCTCTGACTGAACATCGGTAAGCTCCACGTAGGCACCACCCTCGATCTGATAACGGCACGGTAAGCGAGACACAAGAGTCCTCACGAACCGGAGTGCACTAGTGACGTGCTCTCTACTCCCAGTCAACTCTGATGCCAAGCTGTCCTCTATCTTTGCTCTGAAAACCAATTGTGTTTTCCAAGAGTAGATAGACTCTCTGTCTTCTGCATCTGTGACTGTGTCATAAGCCAAACTCAGGTGAGCAATCATAATTTTATCCCTGGGTTTGTTAATAGCCATATCCCGTTCCTCATCCTGAAGACGAATACGGAGCTCTCGTGCATTGTACCGCAACTGATATAACTCTGTAAGCATGGTATGGCCTCTAGCAACGAAATCTTCCTCCCATTCCTCCAAACGCTTGCCATATGCAACTAGGTGATTGAGTTGACTTTGCTCTACTGGAGGCTCAAGCATCGGTGGGAGTGTGTTAATGGCTTCTGGTTTGTGCACAAGGCTAGAAATGTATTGGCGAAGCTGTCTGATTTCAGCCTTGAGGGCTGCCTTATCTTCTCCGTCTTTTAGCATTCTATCCCTGGCACTGTCTGTAGCAACTTGTAGAAGATCAACCTGAGTCTGGCGTGTGCTGCGACCAAGGTTGACTGTGATAACTTCAAAATCCTGAGATTCCAATTCAGCCAAGTTCTTCCCCTGTGGAGGTACGGCGGTCTCAATGACAATCTCCATGTCAGTGTTTCTCTCTACGTGAACCATGTTCTTGACTCTCTTATCTGGTGCATCTTGATAAATGTCATCGAAATCAGAATGATTGAGAACATAAGATGGCTGCCTCCTCTTCCTTCCTAGCTGAGCTTCGATCCAAGATTGATCTCGGCTAATGCTACTTGGGAAGGGTTCCACTAGCTGCATGTGAGGTACCGGGATGAGAGTGAGTGTGTAGCCAGACCCATCATGAGGTGGGAGAGGCCCAAGTCCACCCGAATTGGACCGGGTGACTGCCTCGAACCTATAGGGAACTTGAGGCTGAACCCCGCATCGGGCGGCTCTCGAAGCCGACCGAACCGCTCGTAAGCTGGCCGTCATTGCTCAGGTGTGAAATGCTGCGCCTTGCCCTTTGGAATTATTTGGCTTGTACTTTCTTGGGAGGGTTACTTCCTCTTTTCTTTGTTAGGTTTTGATGAAGAAGGTAGCTAGCGATTCACCACCACTCTGCTGCTCGCCGCTTCTAGGGAACACTTGCATTTCTTCCTTTGCCGCCGAGGTAAAGTATAATCGCTCGATAACTCTTACTTGATCTCCTTGACCGCTATGCATTCTTTGGCTGCATCACCAACTCGCTATAACGGTTGTGTATCAATTCGCTTCGGAAAACTGGTGGAAGAACCTCCCTATCATTCCATCAACAAACCTCCCACATCTCCGACAAGAAAATGTAAATCATGGAGAGAGAGAAGCGGCCAGAATCAAGGCTCCTCATGACCCTCGCCAAGTCATCTCAGCACTTGCCCAAGAACTCCATAGAAGGTTTCTCAGGATATATGCCTCCAAAATGTAGGTTTAGTCGTATAATGACCGAAGGGTCATGGGCATCGCATCGGCCAAGATACTAAGATGATATCTCAAGCTCTTGTCCTGCGATCTTCGCATCAATTGCCGACTTGCACCAATACATTCCAAACTGAAAAGGAAAGTTGAGTGATGGTCTGTGCCTGCGGCGTAGAAGACGATGAACATCATGCATCTATCTAAGGAACTCCTGAAAGATTGTTTTATCCGAAGGATAACGTGGAAGCATAGCCGGATTTCCTGTGAAGCCGTATACTCGGATGTAGGTGTATGTTGGGAACTGAATAAACCAATCTGCCCATCCATCCATTGCTGCCCTAGCAACCCAGATACCAACATACCCCAAATTCAAATTCCTCAATCGGGTAGGCAAGTCAAGAAAGCCATGGAACACGCTTAGAAATGACGCTCACCGTGAACTCAAGTCGATCATAATAATCGATAAACCTTCATCGAGAATGCCCACTAAGTCCCTCGAACCGACTCGATAGCGACAAGTACACGCAGATAAGGAACACATGTGAAACCTTGGCAACTTTTCAGGGAAACCCAGACCGGCTCGCGGAGAATGTCACGATGAAGGATGCCTGTATCATAATGCTCCTGCCCAGAAATGATGCGACCAATAATATAATACATCCAAGGCTGGAAAACATTTGCATGTGCTTGACCTGAGACACGATTCAAGAGTGTGATTAGAATCGCGTACTCATCCTTGTATTCACCACGACCCACATTATTTGGCAATCTGTTCTTTGCTTGTTTTAACCATCTTTCGCTATTTTCCGCATTTGTCCATAATGATCAAATGCCTCAAGCCACATCAGCTCCATAAAATCACCAAACCGTTATATGGTGGTAGCCGGTGGAATGCCAAAAACTCCTTCTTCGATGTCCGTAGGTTTGAGATCAGAAAATGACCCGGCCCTCAATAACCGACGCTGGTCTCATACAATGCAGTAGTCGGATCGTAATGCTTAATACAAGCCATCACAAACCAACATGTTGAACGGAGTATAGGTATGGAAGCGCCCTAGTAAAACCGCATCGTCAATATTCTCAATAATCAACTGATTTTAATCGGTCTAGCATCACCGCAATACTTTGTGAAGGTCCGTCTCAACCAACTTGAGAAAATCATGAGTAAGGACGGTTTTGGTCCTGTATTCAAGCTGAGTGAACTGCATTTTGAAAAATTAGCCTGTTGACTGTGAACTCGGCTATGTTCTGACAAGATTTCTGAAATCTAAAAATAGCCTGCTAGAGTTAAAAATAGCCTTTCGAAGAATTATTTTCAGCGAAAAATCTGAAATATGGGTTTTGTCCAGAAAAGGATTCTAAGACAACCCAAAAGGTCAGATTTGCGAAAATTCAACTTCTACTCGATCGTACAAAGATTTTCACTTGAGAAAATTAGCAATTCGAGAACGAATGTTCTTAAGCTAAAAGTTCGTGAAAAATCAAACGCACAATTTCAACTCGAGGAAATTATATGGGAATGATCCAGATACTGAGACTTGCCAAATTCGCCAATTTCAGGAACATGCACAATGTATTTTGTGAGAAATCTGAGATCTGAAGGATGAAAAAGACATTTTTATGAAGACTTCTGTGAAAATCGCCCAAGATTTCTTTGAATAACTGATAATTGTGAACTTTGATCGGCAAAAAGATATGTTTGGTAAAATCGCCTCTGTGAATTGATGAAGATTTTGCCTCTGACTGGAAGAATTCGCCTTGGAATTGAAAACCACGAATTTCTCCTCTTGAAATTTGCGCCTTTTTTAAATATGAAGAAATTCGAATTTCCTTGAAGAAAATACGAATTTGTATGATTTGAATTTGAGGATTCGCCTTTTGATATATTAAAATCCGCCTTTGAATCTTTGAAGGATTGCGAATTTAATTGATAATTGAATACGCCTTTGAGAATTTGGAATTGCCTTTGAGAATCAAGGAATTGCAAATTGCTTTGGAAGTTTGAATTACTTTGAAGATATGCGCCCTTCTTTGAAATTATGAGAAATCACGAATTTATCTTTGAATTTTGCGCCTTTGAGGAATTACGATTTTGCCTTTGAATATTAATCTCCTTTAACAAAATTCGAATTCTCTGAAGTTGCTTTGATAACTTCGATTTCCCTTTGAAAATATGAACTTGAAATTGAAAACCACGAATTCACTTAAGATTAAATATCTCTTAATGAAATCGAATTTTCTCTTTGAAAGCTTTATGAATAACAATGAAGATGACGCCATGTATAAATAAGAAGAAATTCGCACTGAATTGTGACTGCAAGAATTCATAAACCCTAACCAGAATAGAAAACCTCTGATTGGTTGCCTTTCAGTTCAACTGCCACTGACTGGAAGTTCAAATTTGAAAATAATAATAAAATACTTATTATCATGCAATGGCGCTAAAAATAGACATATTCTGAACTTCAGTTGACAAACTGGTTGAAGCTCTGAGATTCATCTTTTGACTTTACTGATTCCGAAAAGTCATCTCTTGAGCACATAGGCGTCCATTTGCTCAAGATACTTCATTTTTTACTAACTCCCTATTTTATAGCTGACAGCACTGTCACGACTGGCCAACTTCATTAATCGATTCTGGATGACTGGTGATGTGCCTAGATTGTTCTCAAGAATTCATCTAAAGCCCATCAACAAGGAAGAAATGTCGCCGGGAGACATAATCAGCAAAATCCATCGCTAACCCCTTGGAAAACATACCGACAAATTGCTTTTACTGGTTCCGTGACTTAGCCATTTCCCTAACCGCCATCCGATGCTTCTAAATCCACCGACATGAACGGTGAACCCTCACCGATAGGAAACTAAGCTCAATCGCGATGCCTAGAGACATTCCGCATCCAACCACTATATGCACGGCTATCCGTAAAGTTGTGTTAAGGGTCTTCAAAATAAAAGCTACCGCTCTTGGTTGTAATCGGTGTCATTTTGACTAAAAGTCAACCACCAAAAATACCCTACTTTGACCTCCGATATCGAGTCGGGATGACCTCGATTCGCATTATCCGCTTTAACCCATTGTCGGGCCCATAAGAGAAGTTCGAGGCCACTTTGCCAATAAACTGCTTCTAAGACCCTCAAAATCTAATGTATTTTGGTCAGGTACCATCATTCCAAATCCAAACCGTCGAGATTTACCCCTTCAAGATGGGCCGTGCTAGAGGCCGCTTTGCCCGAAAAGAGTAAAATTTCTCACCTCCCAAAATTTAGGGATTTTAACTTCTGTCGCTGATAACCGGAGCTGTGAGTCTCGGAATGCTTCGCTGGATAGCTCGACGGATAGCCAGACTGATTCTGAAGAGATTGACTGGATGCTTGAGCATTTTAACCAGAATCTTGACCTCCAACAAGTTGGGCGCCCCTGGGCTATACTTGCACTTTTTGATTTTTCCACTGAGAAATCTCCCTGATTTGATCTTTAAAAACTCTGTTTCGATCATTAACATGACTGTCTGCAATATGAAATGTCGTCGTGAGGTGCTCCTCCATCGTGAAAATCTTCATTTTGAGTCTCTGCTTCAGGTTTTGACCAATATAACTGACTTTGACTGACAAACTATTGACAAAAACTCCATGCTTGACATTGCCCAAAACTGTGTTTTACAACAAATTAGCAAGGTTTAGACTTTTAAATGCAAAATGCCTTGATGAAGCAAAAAATTTGGTTTGGGTACAACACATTATTTAAAAACCTGATTTGCTGATTGTAGCCACCCCAAAATGATGAAGAATTAATACGGCCAACATTAACTGACATTTCTCCAACCTAAAAATCACTGCAGACTGACCTAGAGTGCAAGGCGTCCCATCTGGTGAAGGAAGAAAGCCAAAAGACAATGCGTCCAGGCTAGAATGAAAAGTATGGCCCTCAAGCTGATTTGTACGGCCCTTAAACAACAGCAATAAAATCCGTACCACCTTGGGAAGTGTGTCAGATGTCTGAGAATTGATGGCGAATGGAAAGATTCTTCTCTGGAAAACAATCGGCCCAATCATTGGATAAAAATGAACTCACAGTAAGATTTGTAATAACCTCTGAATGAAGTTATTCAACTGCAGGCAGTAAATCAGCTGGTATTTCACAGCCTCTGAACTACAAACACTAAAGATGGCTCGTTCTCCAATGCAAAAGACAATTGAAACCCTTGGCTTCGTTCTCTGAAGGAAGAATTGGCTAAAATCAATTTTCATAACATAATGGATGAAGTTTTCTCAAAGAAAACTTATATCTTCTCAGTTGGGTCGATTTCCTTCAAAAAGCATCATTTAAATAAAACTTGAATTTTCACTTTTAATCTTTCAATAGTTTGGAGAACTTTTTAATTATAATCATTAATTAAAAATGGCCCCTTCTTCATGATGGTCGACCCCCTTCAAGAAGTCACTTAAGTTATAATATTAAATTATATTATGACTGTATAATATAAGCTTCAATTTAATTAATATTTATTTTAGCAAATAAATATTAATATCTCTCTCAAAATAAGTCCAATTGACGAACCGTCTGAAGCCGGATGATAAGTGACTGAATCTGCATTTGACCAGACCATACTGCTAAAAATAGCAGGGGTGCTCCGCTGAGTGTCTCCACTTACTAAAAATAGTAAGTCAAGCAAATGAAGTCCAAAAGACCCCGAACGAAAGCCAAACTGAATGATTCTGATAACTGAAGCCAAGCCATGCCTCAACAAGACCCTCTATCCACCCTATCAGCCTACGAGGGTCACATAATAGGCTAATCTCAAGAACTGAAAGATGTCAACTGGAAGGGGACATTACACAAAGATCACATCACCTTCCTCCTCATCCTTGTTCCCCTCTTCAAGTTCATTTCTCACAAATGTAGGGCATGTAGGCCTGTCCTAGGTGCGTGTTGGAGTTACTCTCATCTGTGGGGCTCCATCAACACTACCATCCTCCTCCTGATCCCGATTCAATCTCCTGGGAATGGTCAAATTTTGAACGGCTGTACTAAGCTGCTGTAACACATTTGCTACCTGTTCCTGCCCAGCTACAAGATCCCTCAGAATTTCTCTAGCTTCTCTCTCCTCATTGTTACCATGGTTTCTGGGTGGATCACCCTCTTCCTTGTCTCCCATGATTTCAAATGGTGTCTCCTCAAACTTAAATTCTGCTGGTATCTCCTCAAACGGATTTCTCTGTAATCCAGGTCTCCTGCGTGAGTAATACCTGTGATATCCCACCTGATGCGGCCACATATGAACTTCTAAGCCTCCAGGATGGCAGGATCAAAGCTCTGATACCACTGTGAAGAACCCTACTGGTTCCAACTCTGCCCCTGATGCTAAACTGTATTGTTTTTGTATTTTTGCTTGTTTTGATGAATTTTATACAAAAAATAAAGAAGTGCGCCAAGCAAGGAACAATACTAAAATTGAATAACAAGTAATAATAGAGTAATTGCAATGTTATTAAGTATCTGGCAATTGCTACAAGTAAATTGCATACAACAAACGTACTCGGAAGTCCTCAAATTAATTAAATAAGAAAGATCTGGTACATGCCAGGCAAAAATGATGAAAATGGTGAAATGCAACGCCCACCTCCAGATAATGATTTCTCCCTACTGGAAACTGAATCAAATGTCCTGAGAATGCTATGCATCCATGATGGAGCAATCAAATGCCAGAAATGAGAGGCGTTTCTTCCCTCTGGCTCACATGTCCCAGCTAGAAACCCCACGCCATGCCTGGTGACTGGTACAACCCACTGTAGGAATTGTACGGCCTCCTTATTGATGCAAAAAGCTGGGGAAATGTAATGTCCCCTTTTTCCTAGCCATCTCAGTATTATTTCTTAGCCTTTATTCTCCGAAGGCTAAGTAGTGAAATATGGAGAAAACTAATTAAATTAATTATTTATTAAGTCATCAAATAAATTAAAAAATTAAAAGGTGACTTTATAATTAATTAATTTAATTAAGTGACTAAATAAAATATTATATCATAAAGTCACTAAAATAAAATTAAAGAGGGAAATATATTTTTTATATATTTTTTATCCCACAATGGCAAGGAAAGTGTTTGAGCTCTCACAAGAAAAGTATAAAAGGATCTTAACGGGTTCACGTAGAATATGTCGATATTTTTGATGTCTGATTTTGTGTTTGTTGAGTAGTTTAGGTTTTGTAGCTTCATTGAGTCTTTGGAAAGTATCCCATTGATTTGCATAACTAAGATAGTAAAACTATTTGCTTAAGGGTTGCAGCTGATTGGAGGAGTTACTTCAGACTTCTCATTGCATCAAAATTTGTGGCCAAAGGCCAATTTTGGAGGAGTTCATTTGGGAGTGATGAAGAATCATTTTGCTGATTGAAGACATCATTCTATCTTCTTCTAGGGACGATTTTTGCAGCATATAATATTTTGATATTATTCTCAGACCTCATAGCAGCTTGATAAGTAGCCACAAAATTATACAAAGAGGCCTCGAGGTGCATTGATTTCATACTCTAGCTGGAGCGCTCCACTCTACAAGGCTTGGTGATGATTTTTGAAGTAATTTGGAGTTGTTGGAAGGCTGCAAACAATTTATCTCAAGGCTGCAAATCAGAAACAGGGGCAGCTGATTAAGATTGGTTTCTTCATCATCTCCTATCAAGGGTGCTTCTAATCATCAGGTTCCTCGTGTTTTGAAGTAGTTTTCCATTATCAAATTAGTTTAGAAGTTGCTGCTGTAGGTGTGCTTTTTATATCAGATTGGCATTGTAATTGAGTTTCATTGTGAAGCCAAGAGTTTTGGCTAATTTTCATTAGTATTGTACTTGAGAAGCATTCAATGAAAGAGGGTTAAGCTGCATGCAAATTGTGTGATGTAATGCTCATATTGTTTAGCTCTAGATTGTCATATGAGTATGTATGCCAAGTGTGTGTAAAAATACTACTTGGCTGTAGGTGCATACTTCTTATGTAGATGCTCATGTATTTGCATTCAAAAAGACTTAAAAGAATTGCATTATCATTTTAGATCATTGCCTAGATATTGTAGTGTTGATTTACAAGCATTTACATTCATTCGAGACCATTTGAAGACAATCAAGCAAATTGAAAACTCAGAAACAACTAGTTAAGAGTTTGCAAGTGAAGAGTTTGACAATATTCCTTGAGGCAAACTAAGGCCAGATTTTGTAAGGAATTTCTACGGTGGTTTAAGAAGTGTGAACATTGACATTTTGGTTTGTCCCTCTCCTTTAGGTGAAAAATCTTTAAGTGTTAGAAGGTCCTAGTAACCAAGATTTTTGTTTTGCATTTTGGTAACCCTTACAATATTCCTTGAAGGAAAAAATTTAGATCAGAAGTTGCAAGGAATATTACAGTAAAGAAGGCATCCCAGATGATTAAGCCCTTTCCTTTATTGAAAACTGATAAATATTGAATAGTAAATCTAATGCAGACACAAATGGACTCCAGAATGAAGCCTTCTCAGAAGCAATGATTCAACTGGGCTTTCATAGCCTCAAGTTCGTAGATCACTGAAGAATTCTCGTTCTCCAATGGATGAAAATTGTTGAAACCCTTGTCTCAGGCACAAATGTCAAGAAGCCAAGAAAAAATGTCAAATGATCAATGAATGAGGTCGACTTGTTTCTCGCCTCTTTTATTCTTTCTCCAAAAAGCACGATTTCCCAAAAGGCACGACTTGTCTTTTAAATACATTTTAAATGTATTTAAGTCACTTTACAATCTTTTTAAATGTTTCTTCTAACTTGGGCATACCTTTTTGACTTAAATGTTTTAAACTCACTTTATAATATTTAAGTGGCTTTTACTTTTATAAAGTTAAATTGTAATTTTATAATATCCCCTTAAGTTAATTAAATAACTTAACCACTAAAATATTAATATCTCCCACAATACTCAGTATTTTGACTTGCCGTCAGAAGCTAGTAAACACTGATCTGCAAAGGCTTGGCACTGAACCCAATACTGAACTGAAGGAATGGAAATGGCAATACCCTCCATTAACTGCCACTGAGACCCCCTATCCAAACATATTAGCCTACGAGGGTCCAAGTAATAGGCTAACCCATCTACTACTGAAACTAACTAGAGTGGGGACATTACAGATTTGAAACCAGTGATCCAATGAAGGTTTTCGTTCCCAAAAGATTCAAGGAAGAACACAAAGGTTCAATCCGACAACATTTCATTATGTGTACTCTTCAACATATGAGAAATGAGGGCCCCAAACCTCCTTTTATAGCTTTTTCATTGCTTTTTTGAAAAAAAACATTTTTTGCTTTTTCTTTGCTTTTCTAAAAAAAAACATTTTTTTAATTGTTTTTTCCCTAAAAAGCACTTTTGTTTTTTCGAATTAAATAATTCATTACATGCAAAAGACCCTTTATGCCAAGGCATCCACTTTTGAGGGAGAAAAGTCACTTTAATAAAATATAATACTTAGCAAATATTTTAACATTTAACATTATAAAATTAAGTGTATATTTTAAATACTCCTCTTGAGTTGCAGAAAGCATTGTCAAGGTTTTGGAAACCAATTTTGATCATGTCAAGATGTAACTGAAGCTAAGAAATGATAAGTGCCAACTTGGAGACTTACTAAAAATAGACGTGCTCTCCAAGAAGTTTGGAGTACACCCTAGGAGACCAAAAACACTTCTGAAATTGTCACTATAATCCATAACACCCACTAAACTCAACACCACAAATAGATGCCAAGAAAGCCCTAACCAACGCACTCCAAGAACTTAGGAGTCCCCTTAGCAACACCGATTAGCCTACAAAAACTTAGGAAATAGGCTAACGGTCACCATGTTGACTAAGCCTGAGAAGGGGACATTACAAAATAACATACTTGCGGTTGAGTTTAGTAATGTTATAGCTTCAATGGGTCATATTCTTAACATTCTTTAAAACAAGCTCAAGGACACTCATACATGTTGATACCTCTATGGTCAAGACTCTATTTACCTACAAAATTTCACATCAAAGTTCGTATCGCTGTTTGTATTTCACTGTCTAATTTCCTTTACTTTTTCTCGGCAATCTATAAATTTTATTTTTGCAATTTTGAATTAAAAACAGCATTAACTTGTCTCCGAGACAAAAGTTGTAATGGTTCTTCAACCAACAAAACTAAAACATACCGCTTTATCCACTTAATCAGCACAAATTAATTGGTTTAAACAAGCAAAAATTGAAATGTGTATTCCAACTTGTGCTTCCTTTCATGATAAGCGTTGAACAGTGAGAAACATTCCAACCAATGCTCAATTGATTACAATAAGTAATGCAACACACATCTCGTTAGGGGTTAGCACCAAACCAAAACGACATGTGAATACAACTCAACCAAGAATACACCAGATTCCTAGTAGAAAGGTAGCATATATCGAGATCTCAATCCATGCTAGAAAGAGAACCTAACCAAGAATGTGCCCAAGATGGACGACCATATAGTCAAAGGATCCCTACCAACTACAATTGCTGAAAGTAAACTCGACGCTAAGCATGTGCTTTCAAACCCAGAGTGGGAATGGAGCTACCATATGGCGGAGATGCTAAGTACTACAATGCAATTCAAAATGTAAATAGGCGGCAAGCCAGCCTCTTCCACTTATTCAATGGGTATTACAAGCATGCAGAGAAAGATGAGAAGAAATGCTGACAGTACTACTATTCAACTTACAATATAATAGAGAATGCATGCCAAGAGAATAAAATTAGAGCTAATTAGTGCTGCAACAAACTAGAAGATTTTCCCTTGCTTAACAATAATACCAAGACCAATAACTCCTCTCAAAGACCAATCTCAATATTCTGTTTTGTGACAGACCTGCTCTTAGAAAGCTATATCAGCAACACAAAAAACCACTAAATTGCTCACTACTTCCCCAATACTCAACCAAAATGCAAAAGACTTAATGCAAAGTGCTCCTATGATGAAGGCGCCCAAGAATGAACCATAAAACTGACTTGAAAGCTGATATTTATTTTTGCACAAACTCCAAGAGAAGCCCAAATGGTACGACCTTTAGTGAGGGCCGATTTCTTTCCATAAAATTCCATTCTTCATCATAAAATCTGAAACTTATCAACTAGGGTCGCCCTTGTTAGAGAAATTCAATAAGACAATACCCAAAAGGAGATAAATTTTATTTTCAATTTTATGAATGAAACTCACTTACAGCCAAGATAATCAGCAACTCTAGAAAAACAACTAGAATGCAAAGGAACACTACAAAATGCATAATCACCACTACAATGCCAAAACTCACTACAAATCCACTCAACTATCATCTAACATCTCCACTGTTGTTGTATTTCAAGCAAGAAGTCGAGCCATAGCTAGGAGGCATTCATTCCTCGAAGCAATTCCAGCACCATTTTGGCATCATAACAATACTGAAGACATAAGATGTGAAATGAAGAGGAGAGGTCTTCTTTTATAAGCCCAACAAGGAATCTCTAGATGCTTCTAGAAAGTGCGCCCCAATTTAAATTTGAATTTGACTTCATTTCCCTCCAAGTATAGGCGTCCACTTTCAAAGCTGATTTTTGACTTTATTTTAAAATTATCTCTCCACCAAAAAGGCGTCCTCCTTCAAGCAAGAAATAAAACCTTTTAAAAAATATTCAATTACCTCCAATGAGGTGTCCACCCTTTGAAAACTACCTTTAAAACAACTGAAGTAAGCACTAGGCTAAGGTCAACATTACAATATAACATTACGACCTTAACTTGACTTACCCAAATGTGACCCCAAAGCCAAGAACATCAAAACAACTCAAATCGTTAGCAAGAGAGCCAACCGTGCCTAAAACAGGTCAAGACCACGCCACTAAAAAGAATTATTAAAATAGTAGATTCCCGAAGGTGCTCGAATGTAAAAGTGTGTTACTCCATCACAAGCTCTCTGGAAACCCGAAAAGAATCACATCTAATTCCAACAAGCAACAATAACTCAAATAGGGAAACTTTACTCACCCTCCGAAAAGTTTTACTGTCTCTGCACAGGGGCCAACGTGTCAACTCGAATTCATCACGGAAAAGGACATAGTCCACGTCCCAAGATTGCTGTCCTGCTACCTAAAGTCTCGATGCTGCTGCATCTCTCATTCTCCCAAGCCTATCTTCCATAGGTGTTTCTTCATTTCACTGGCAATTTTTGATTGTTCTTTCAAAACACTCTCTCGAATCAAAGAATCTCTTCTCCGGATCAAAACTAATCGGCCCTTCTCACAAATGTGTAACTGTGATGAAGGTGCCAACATTGTCCAAGTGCCTTCTTGAGGCTAGACACGTGGAAGACATTGTGAACTCTGCTATTCAATGGTAGCTCCAATTCATAAGCTATCTCTCCAACCTTTCTGACAACTTTGAATGGCCCATAGAAACGAGGTTTAAGCTTCTCAGCTCCACTCTTCTTAAGAGTAGACTGTCTGTAAGGCTGCGCTGGAGAGCAACAGTCTCCAACTCCTCGAAGAGCGCCAACATTTATTGATCGCGAGACATTTTCCGCCGATTATGTGCAATATGAAGCATGTTTTCAAGGATTTCTAAGATATCTTTGACTGTAACAACTTGGCTTGAGGGGCTATATCACCAAACACCAAATCAGCAAAGCTAGGAGCCTCATAACCGTAAAGAGCCATGAAAAGTGACATCCTCATTGACATATGAAAGGAAGAATTGTAACAATACTTGCCTATGTGAAGCCATTTCACCCATGCTCTTTGCTGCTCCGAAACATAATTACTCAAATAGCCTTCCAACCACTTGTTCACTATCTCTGTTTGCCCATTAGTTTGAGGGTGATAACTAGTGCTTGGGGTGTGTGAGCACCACCACTCATCTTTGAAGATTCTTGCCAAAAAGTGCTTAGGAAATCCTGTCGTCCCTATCACTCACAATAAGCTGCAACCCATAACCCAAAACACCTCATGAAAATCTGCAAACTTGGAGTCGCTGAAAGCTCATGATGCAGCAAGTATGAGCAAACTTTGTTAATCTGTCCACAACAACATAGATACAATCTTTGCCTTGGACCTTAGGCAACCCAGTGATGAAGTCCATTGATATGCTTTCCCATTTTTGATTGGGAATGGGAAGAGGTTGCAGCAGACCAACTGGTAGAGTATGCTCATTCTTGTTCATCTAATGTTCATCTAAAAAGTGGGACACTCCTGAATGTAGTGTTGAACTTCCCCTTTCAGCCCTTTCCAAGAAAATCTTTCCCGAATCTGCCTATATGTCTTGAAGAACCCCTGATGACCAGCAAGTGGAATGTCATGAAATGTCAACAAAATCTTCTTTTTGAGCTTAGAATCAGCACCAAAAAGATTCTACCCTTGTAGTGTATCAGCCCTTCAACCACCTTGTACCTTTCGTCATGAAAAGTACCTTCAATGATGCTGGTTGCAAACTGATTTTTGGCATAATCAGCAAGCAACATATCTTTCCAATCAGCAGTAAGCTCGCACAATGAGCTCAAATGAGGTCTCCTAGATAGAGCATCAGCCACAATATTGTTTTTCCCTTTGACATATTCAATGTCAAAATCGTAAGCTTGAAGCTTACTCACCCACTTTTGTTGTCTCTCGTTCAAATCCTTTTGATGCATGAAGTGCTTGAGACTATTGTGATCAGTCTTGACCACAAACTTGCTCCCCACCAAATACTGTTTGAACTTAGCTAATGCATGCATGATTGCAAGCATTTCCTTGTCATAGATGGAGTAGGTCCTTTCAACACCTCTTAACTTTCTGCTCTCAAACACAATGGGATGCTTATCTTGCATCAAAACAGCCCCAACTCCCTCACCGGATGCATCATACTGTAGCTCGAAGGGCTTGGAAAAATCTGGAATAGCCAAAACCGGACAAGAGCTCATGATCTTCTTAAACTTATCAAAAGTATTTTGAGCCTTTTTTGACCAACAAAAAGCCCCCTTTTTCGTGAGGTCAGTAAGAGGAGCAGCATTTTGTGAGTAGCCCTTCACAAATCTTCTGTAAAAACCACAAAGACCCAAGAACCCTTTCAAATGAGTCATGTTTTCTGGAGGTGGCCAATCAACTATTGCCTTGATCTTTTCAGGATCAACCTTCACTCCATCAGCACTGATTATGTGACCAAGGTAAAGTAGCTCCTTAATTCCAAATTCACATTTGGATTCTTTGGCAAACAAACTCTCTGATTCTAGGATGCTAAGCACTTCCTCCAAGTGTTTGAGATGTTCTTCCCAAGTCTTGCTGAAGATCAGAATGTCATCAAATAATATCAATACGAACTTCCTCAATTGCTTCTAAAAGACTCTATTCATACAAGACTGGAAGGTAGTAGGAGCATTAGTCAACCCAAATGGCATGACTAAAAACTCGAAGTGGCCATAGTGACATCTAAATGTTGTCTTCTCAACATCAAACCCTCTCATCTGAATCTGGTAGTAGCCTGACCTCAAATCAATCTTTGAAAAGAACTTGACTCCATATAGCTCACCAATGAGCTCATCTATCCTTGGAATGGGGTATCGATTTTTGATTGTGCTTTGATTTAAAGCACGATAATCCACACACATGCGGATGGTACCATCCTTCTTCTTCACAAGAACAACTGCTGAAGCGAAGGGACTCTTGCTTGGATGAATGAAGCCCATCTCCAAGAGTTCCTTAATATTTTTCTCAATCCTGTCTTTCACTTTAGAAAATCGGTGGTGTTGTGATAATCGGGCTTAGCCCCTCTTCCTTGAGCTCTATGACATGCCTCAACCTCGCTCGAGGTAGCCCAGAGGTAATCAACAAACACCTTGTCTTCTTGTGAGTATAGATCAAATATCGAGGATAGCTCTTTGTTTCAACCCGACAGCAGTGAAGAATCATACATTCCATAGCCCACTAACTTGATCATGACTAATCAGTTTGCCATTCTTGAATGACACAACTGAGGACCACTATTGGGCATTCCTCTTAAGACTACCTTCTTCCCACTCCGATTGAAACTTGAGCCTGTGGTTTGTGGATTTAGAGAGAGATCTCTAAAGCTTAATGGCATTGAATGCTTAGACCACATCCAGACTCAATGTTGACTACATAGAAGTCATCCTTGACTTCATAGTTGCCCAATTGCATAGACATGTTTGAAATCTTCTTGGTGCAAGAGATGTGAAACCCATCAACAACCATAACCTTGAAGCCTTCAAATTCTTCCGTTTGAAGCCCTTTCTTTGCCACTACAACTTCATCAATGAAGTTATGCGTTGCTCCAGTATCAATCAAAGCAACTATTCGCTGCCCCTTAATCATCCCTCAAACTTTGAAGGATTCATTTTTGTGAAAGCTCGAAAGTTGAGCCAAAGTACCTCCACTTCCTTTTTCATCTTCGGACTCTTCTGGAGCTCTTTCCACTTCGCTGTCATCAAAATCAGACTGCTGGTTTGAAAAATCAGAATTACTTTCTTCAGCTGAATAGTATTCAATTTGATGAATTTTGACTCCCTTTGGGCAAATATGATCTTGGGACCATTTTTCTCTACACCGGAAACATACCCCCTTTCTTCGGAGTTCGTTAAGTGTCTCTAGATCCAACCTTGTGACATGAGTTTTATGCTGTTTGAACTCCTTATGGTGAGTCTTTCCTTTATCCTTTTTGTGAAATGATGGCTTGGATTGAAATTTTGTTTTAGGAGCAGCCCACTCCATATTTCTTGCTTTCTTCATTGCCTCTTGTAAGGAGGGTGGATCAAAAGCTTTAATCCATCCCTTGAGTTGCTCCATCAGCCCTTCACTGAATAGGATCACCAAACGCCTCTCAATGATTCCCGTGACCATGACTGAAAGTCTTTGAAACTCAGCTATGTAGGCATCAACTGTGCCATATTGTCTCAGCTGTGCCAACTCCCTGAAATGCACTTCTGGATCCTTTTTCTCAAATCTCTCTATGAGTCTATTGGTGAACTCGTCATAGGTAGTGATAGACCGATGACCCAAGGTGACTAGGCCATGGTACCACCACTCATGCGCCACCCCATCTAGGTGTAGCGCAGCGAATTTAATCACCTCCTCTTCTGCCATGGGTCTAAGAGCTAAATAGTTGTCTAACTTTTGTATCCAAGCTCTAGCTGAACTGCTGTCACTCCCATCAAAATGTGGAAGTGTAACCTTGTTGATGGCTTGGTGTAAGTCCCTCTGTACTGCTGTTCCCCTATGATCATGGTGTCTTCCTTGCCCTCTATTCTTCCTTTTATGATCCACAAAGTCGTTGTAGGACATTCATACATGTTGATACCTCTATGGTTAAGACTCTATTTACCTACAACCCCTTGGCATCAAAGTTCTATCACAAGTTTGCATTTCTAATTGTTTAATTTCCTTTACTTTTCTTGGCACCTATAAATTATATTTTTTAATTTTAGAATTAAAAATAGTGCATTAATTTTGTCTCCGATATCAAAAAGTTGTAGTTTGTTCTTCAACTAAACAAAACTAAAATACATACCCATTTATCCACTTAGTGGGGCACAACTGATTGGTTGCAAAACAAGCAGAGAAATTGACATGTGTGCATTCCAACTTGTGCTTCCTTTCACATAAGCAAGTTGAATAAAAGGATGAAATATTCTGAACCAATTTTTTCAATTTTTGATTACAATAAGCAATGCAACACACATCCGTTAGGGTTAGCACTTAAACCAAAACGATGCGGAATACAACTCTAACCAAGAATGTACACCAGGATCCCGAGTAGGGCAAGGTGTGAGCATATGGTGAGAGGATCTCAATGCATGCTAAAAGAGTAACTCTAACCAAGAATGTGCCCAAGATGGACAAACATATGGTCAGAGGATCCCTACCAACTACAATTGTTGAATGTAAACTCGACGCCAAGCATGTGCTTTCAAACCCAGAGTAGGAATGGAGCTACCATATGGTGGATGTTTACTCCACTAATGGTAATTCAATACACTATAGAAGTAAACTAGAAACACAATATCATTGAGTATGTAAAAGCATTCACAGAACAGAATAGATGTATATGAAGCATTGCAGTCTTTATTCATGTACTTGTAGTATTACAACATACTCCCCCCGACTACGAACCATACAGCAACATAAATAGTTAACCGGCGTCGGTTGAGAGCACCAACCATCGGCAACTGACAAGTACCAACTAATCCCGAGTGCTAACTAGTCCCGAGTGCTAATTAATCCCGAGTGCTAGCTAGTCTCGAGGACTAAATCCCAGACAAAACATTGTTTATTTATTCCATTATTATCTATTCCCAGTACGACCGACTACAACATTTATTTAATTGGTACGGTCGATTACAATATAATTATTTATTAACATGGCCATCTACAACGAGGATGCTAAGTACTACAATGCAATTCAAAATGTAAATAGGCGGCAAGCCAACCTCTTCCACTTATTCAGTGGGTATTACAAGCATGCAGAGAAAGATGAGAAGAAATGCTGACAGTACTACTGTTCAGCTTACAATATAATAGAGAATGCATGCCAAGAGCATAAGATTAGAGCTAATTAGTGCTGCAACAAACTAGAAGACTCTCCCTTGCTTAACAATAATACCAAGACCAATAACTCCTCTCAAAGACCAATCTCAATATTCTGATTTTGTGACAGACCTGCTCTTAGAAAGCTATATCAGCAACACATAAAACCACTAAATTGCTCACTACTTCCCCAATACTCAACCAAAATGCAAAAGACTTAATGCAAAGTGCTCCTATGATGAAGGCGCCCAAGAATGAACCATAAAACTGACTCAAAAGCTGATATTTATTTTTTGCACAAACTCCAAGAGAACCCCAAATGGTACGGCCTTTAGTGAGGGCCGATTTCTTTCCATAAAATTCCATTCTTCATCATAAAATCTGAAACTTATCAAATAGGGTCGCCCTTGTTAGAGAAATTCAATAAGACAATACCCAGAAGGAGATAAATTTTATTTTCAATTTTATGAATGAAACTCACTTACAGCCAAGATAATCAGCAACTCCAGAAAAACAACTAGAATGCAAAGGAACACTACAAAATGCATAATCACCACTACAATGCCAAAACTCACTACAAATCCACTCAACTATCATCTAACATCTCCACTAGTTGTTGTATTTCAAGCAAGAAGTCGAGCCATAGCTAGGAGGCATTCATTCCTCGAAGCAATTCCAACACCATTTCGGTAGCATAACAATACTGAAGAATACTGAAGACATAAGATGTGAAATGAAGAGGAGAGGTCTTTTTTTATAAGCCCAACAAGGAATCTCTAGATGCTTCTAGAAAGTGCGCCCCAATTTAAATTTGAATTTGACTTCATTTCCCTCCAAGTATAGGCGTCCACTTTCAAAGCTGATTTTTGACTTTATTTTAAAATTATCTCTCCACCAAAAAGGCGTCCTCCTTCAAGCAAGAAATAAAACCTTTTAAAAATATTCAATTACCTCCAATGAGGCGTCCACCCTTGAAAACCCACCTTTTAAAAACAACTTGAAGTGAAGCACTAGGCCAAGGGGTCAACATTAAAATATAACATCATTTAATTCAACTCGACTTATCACTCCAAAATGCATCCCAGGGCCGAGAATGAACAAACCAACTGAACTAGCTAAAGAAGAGAGCCAACTGTGCCGAAAACAATAGGACCACTGCCAAAAATAGAATTTACTAAAAATAGTAAATTCTTGAAGGTGCTCGGAACGCAAAGCAAGTCACACCACTGCGAAGCTCTCTGAAGACCCAAAAAGAATCCACAATTCGATCTCCAAATTTCGAGCAACAACAACCCCCAAAACAGGAAACCCTAATTTCACCCTCCGAGTAGCCTACGGATCTCCGGAATAGGCCAACGGTCAACTGAATTCATCACGCTTGAAAAGGTGACATTACAAAGGAGGGGGTGATGAGGAATTGAGATGTAGCCCCAAGAATGCTAATTTGGATGCTT
>VDFB02373178.1:0-65025 GCA_007258455.2 Sequoia sempervirens | reverse complement strand
GTAACCCCTTTTGATGCCTCAAACACCTTGACAAAACACCACTATATGAAACTTTGGAAGCATGACTGTCACTGTACATATCAGGCAAGGTGATTGTAATTTTTCCTAAGAAGGTAATGTTCATCTTCATCCTCGAAACACTATTCTTGACATTCATGAAGTGGTTACTTTCTTTTCACAAGATAATTATCTTATCACACTATATTCCATTGGTCATTTATATTCATGCATCGAGATCACTGTGATTGGATACTCCCTAGAACATAAAGCTTCTTAAGCTTCAATTCATATTCTCCCTTGATGAAAGCACTATATATATGCACCAATCTCTGCATTCTCATGAAACACAATTATCATGCTTTGTTCATTGTCAAAATTGAGCTCCTCCATTGCAATCAATAAGATTATTTCCATCCGTGACAGGGTCCTTTGAATCCTTTTGTGACCTATGCTTAAAGGAATCATTTCCAGAGGAAACCATTTGGAAACCTGCAGAGCCTACAACATTAGTTAATGGCCCAGTATTGAGAGTAGAAGACTCCTATTCTTTTCCTTTCCCAATTACCATTCTGCTTTATGAATAATTTTTTTTTGTAGAAATGATTCAATGCCATTGCACAACACAAGTATGAATCAGAGACCCCACACATCTCCCATTCCTTTATACACATTACTTAGGACTTAAATTCTTGGGACTATCCATTAGACTTTATAATCTCTTTTATTTCACAATCTATGTTATGGGCATAACAATTGTATTCTGATCACATCATATGAGGGTTGCAGCGTTGTCATTGACTTCTTGTAATGGCATCTTCATAAAATATGACTATCCTTTACCTTTGATTCTTGTCTTCCTACTGAGTTATCTCCTTTCAAGAAAGCAAGGTACTTGGGAATATCTACCAAAGGATACCCTTCTCCATATAATATGTAGCATTGTATCACCAATGTCAACTGTCATAGTCAATGATAATGACCTTACTAACTGCACTTATTTTCACAAATGCACCACAACTAGCATTAGAAATTCCATTTTTCCTCCAATGATAAACATTTTATGGTCTATTCCCTTAGGACCACCCCTTGTAGATTTTGCAAATGTGGGAGAGCACCATAACACAGGTCATTAGTAGATAATGACAACCCCATACTTGTTGGACCTTGTTGTCCTATAGCATGCATTCATGACTGTATTCAGATTGTCTCATAGGATTTGCATGTTGTTGTCCTATGCACTTCAACTTCTCCATTTCTTGACATGTGATTGCACCAATGGTTGTATTTTGATGCAAATGGTTGCTTCACTTGGGTATGATGACATGCCCCTTGTTTTCTCATGTCTTACTTATTTTTCTTGGTCAATGCTTGACACCTTCTATGAATTTACTTTCTCCATTTCCATCAATAAAGTTATTGTCAACTGCATATTAGCTATGGAGGTAATCCTTGGGTTTAAGAAACTCAAGAAAATGTAGATGAAAGTTGATCATTATGTGACACCGAACAGAGTAGTTGAAAATTTTTACTACCCTTCCTTTCTTCTTCATCCATAATGTAATCTATTGTGACCATTTCTTGTTGCCTTCAGTAAAGTTAAAATACATTTTTCTTTGTTGCTACCTTGCATGACATGAGAATACATGTTGTTGTCCCAACCTTCATGGTTTCCATAATAATGCTTGTTTTCCCACATGAATTTGCTATCCGATCTCCACAACATTTGTTTCCTTTTTAATCATGTGTAACACATAATTGTATCCTCACTTTGATCGTAGTGAGCAGACACATGTCCCCTATGTTAGTGACCTAAAAGCTCACTGTCCTATGTGATGTGTGGTTGTCTAATAGGGTCAAGGTAAGAGGGACCTAACAATACTCTGGATTGCTCTCTCATTATTTAAGAGATGCATAATTGAATTTGATGCATCTTTTGAATTTGATAATGAAAGTTGATCAACTGGTGTGATTCCATATTGATTCAATGCATTAATAATAGGTATATCTTTGATCAAGTTACTCAATTTCCTTTTTCTTTCAAAGCATTTTGAGCTCTACCCTCGTGGGAGCCACATTTACCCCACATGTTGTATTTAACTGAATCAGAACAGTAACTAGACTTGTCCTAAATATGCACATGAAGCAAACAAGTTAGAAAAATACATGCATATTTTGGATGTGTTTGATGACTTTGTTGTTTTCCAAGACATCCAATATTTGCATGCTTATTTAATGCACTTATGGATCAATTTATACATGCATAGGTAGGTGTGTATGTAAGGATTGATATCTTTCATTTCTTAGAGCATTGCTCTAATATCATTTTTTTTCCAGATGCAGGAGCTAGGAGCACTATGGAGTTGGGAAGGACACAAACAGCTTGGGGTAGCAGCATTAAGGAAAGAGGGCAACTTTACAACTAGTTATTCTCAGGAAATGAATGGTCTCCATTCTTATATGCACATTGTGTTTTAACTATTCATGTATGAATTTTTTCTTTATTTTCATTGAATAAGTAAAGTTAGTCCCTTGGCTTGTGAGGGACATGTACGCTTCATGATTATCAATAAAAGATTACATTTGTATACATATGATTCTCTTTTCTCATTTGTTGTAATTGCAACATTGAAATGAAAAAATGTAATTTGTTTCATTTGAAAATATTTTTCCATGCATATTAAACCTAGTGGACTTATGGTTTATCTTTTAAATGTTTAAATGAACAACACAAAAGAATAAGAACTAAACCTGATTTTAGCTGAAAGCTAAAAATTAGGTAACAATACTAATAGTTATGTTACAATTTCCCTATTTCTCTATAATATTGAATGCCAGATAATGCACCTCCTCTTATACAATCACTCTATTGGTTAGCAGGATAAAAAAAATGTGGGCACCATAGTAAAATCAAAAGCGTGGGAGCTCAATGAATCTGCAAATATATATATATATATATATGCAAACACAGGAATAAAAAATTATCTTCATATTTGCAAAGCATAAGTCTTAGATAAGATGTAGGCATACCTTGTGGGTGTAAGTGGATGTAGTATGAATAGAAGAAAACAAGCCCTACTCTCCGCCTTGCCATATCAGGCCATGCAACCTCATGGGTTGTCAACAAACCCCCGAGCAAGAACATATAACCTGAGAATTTTCTCTAATTGAAATCAGTGTTATACATTTTTAGAAATATATTCACTTGTATTATTTATCACAAAGAATTTGACATGTACTCATGAAATAAGAGATGGCAGCATATTAAAATCAAAAGCAAGGGAGCTCAATGAATGTGTGAATATATATATGCAAACATACGAATAAATTATGTTCATATTTGCAAACTAGAAGTCTTAAATAAGATGTAGCCATACCTGTTGGGTGCAACTGGATGTAGTATGAACAACACAAAAGAAGGCTTGCTCTCCACCCTGCCATATTGGGTCATGTGGCCTCATGGGCTGTCACCAAACCCCTAAGCAAGAAGATACACTGCTCACTTGATCAATGGTGAAGCCAATGTTTGGGAACCTAAGTTTGTTGTTTCTGGATATTTGATTTTGTTTAATTTTTTTCGTCCAGAAACAGAAACACAATCAAATATCCATAAATAATAAACCTTAAGTATTATATAGATTGTGGAAATCTCATAGCATTAACTTGAAAATTTTGTTTAGTTGAAATCAGTCTTATACATTTTTAAAAATATATATAGTTGTACCATTTATGACAAATAATTTGACACGTAGTCATGAAATAAGAGATGGAATAAAGGGCATATAGCCTTACCTTCTATATAAATAGAATGTAGTTGCAGCTTGTACACCATGCCAAATACATGATCACAAAACTATTTAAGAGGTGTGCAGTTATAGTTCATAATCTTTGCAATCTAAAATGGTTTCAATTAGATATAGTTATTCAAAAGGAAAATTCAAAGTTTATTGTGTTGAACATGTGTAATTGGTAGACAATATGTAAATTAGGAAATATAAACAGTTGTGCAGTTTATAAAAAAAATATGTATTGAATCTGCAATAGAGTAGATCACATAAACAAGGTGCAGGTACACCTTGTGTAGAGAGCGGGACAAGGTCAATGAATGTACAAAATATATATATGCAAACATAGGAACAAATTACGTTCATATTTGCAAAAAAAAAGCCTTAGCATCTCATAGTGAACATTAAAAAGGAAAGACACAATAAATAGAACTTAAGAGCATGGAGAATAGAAGAGGCAAACTAGAATAATGAACAGTTTGTTATCAACAAGTGGATATTGATACAACAAAAGCATTCTATGTAATAGTTGGAATGTCAACTCAAAATTGAAGCTACATTTTTTGGCACTAAATATTGCAGACAAAAAGTGAGAAGTTGTTACAAAAGAACTATTTTTTTTAAGTTTTAATTTTTTGGAGTTTTGTAGATAGGTATAAAGTACAAACATGACTTTCACCTATACCTTTGAACTGCTTTCAATTTTTTTTGCTTTGTGTATGTGTTATTTTGTTTTGAGGGAACATGTTATATGTCAAGTGTTTCAATATGCTCCATGATATTCTTTTTCATCATTTGTTTGAATTTTGTGATAAAAACTATTCTTCATGATATTATTCTTTTCAGTTCCCCGTAACAAACTATCCATTATTGTAGTTTCCCTTTCCTATACTCCATATTTTAAAGCTCTATTTAATGTGGTTTTCTGTCTATAATATTTAGTAGCAAATTGTTGTTATTCTAATATCTGTTATACAATTTTGTATTTGTCTTCAATATTTACCACCAAAGCACATAGCTTGAATCTTATATCAATATGTTTTAAATTTTGTTAGCTATGTATAATTTTAAAGAGATGGGAAAGGATTTTTTTACATAGAAAAATTTAGAATCACATCATATAATTATTGTGATAACCTAAAGGACATAGCTATCATTATAAAGAAAAAGGTTTAAATAGTTGAATTAGTAATCTGCAAAGGTAGCTCTATAACCATGTAGAATTACAATCGGTAGAGTACAATATGTTGTGGATATGTGGGAGTGAATATATGTCGGTGAAAGCAAAAACCACAACAGTCGTGATCATTCTCCTCCCTACCATATTGGCATCATGAAGCCTCATGGGCTCTAGCCAAATCCCCAAGCAAGAAAAGTATGCAAGGCCCATTAAAAATTCAATGGTGCCATATCATATATCACACAATGGCAAAAGAGGGGAAATTTTTCTATTTGCATATATGATTTCTTATATTCCACTTTTTTTTTGTGTAACAAGTTTGAAAAGATGGATATGTTGATAAAAATCTATATTTATATAATTTTTGCCATAAGCTGAAAAGATAACTATGCAGACATGGAAAAATGCAATGTCTAGAATAGACTATGTGTGTTGTGCTCTAGTGTGTCTTAAAATTCATGAATACACGTATATCATATATTGTACAATGACACAGCTGCAAAAAAAAAAAGTGTTCTCATAGATGTTTTCCTTTTTTGCAATGTTTTTTTTGTTGAATTAAATTTAAGGAAAAGAGAATGCAGATAAAGAATCAGACAAGGTGGCACTTATCTATAATGTTGATAAGTATAGGGAAAGAAGAATTTATGGAAAGTCTTGTTTGAAAAAAAAACCAATTTCATGGATGAAAAAGCCAGATATCATTAAAAGGAAGACATCAAAGGAATATAAGATCTTTTGCTTCAAAGCATAAATTGTACACAAATAACTTTATAAACATACTTAATTTTGATATATAGTGGAGCCTATCTAGCCATGCAAGAAGGGAAAAGTCGAATGTATAAGTTAGTAAAATATAATTTTATAAAACACATATACATAGTTTAATATACTGGTATGTCCAAAACATATTACTGACTTATAGAAATTTTGGTACATATACATATACACACAGATATGCATATACATATACATATATGTACATATATATATACACACATACATATACATATACATATACATATACACATACATACACTTTTTGTCCTTTTTTTATTGTTTGCAGTTATCTCTATGCATATTTGGAATTACACCCATCACCATAGGAGCAATTGTAGTTAAATCTACAAATATTTGGCCAATGTACTACATAACCCATGATTACAATTAACCAAATTTCTATCTCCAAAAATAGCACGCTCACCAGGGAAAAGTAGTTTCATGTTTATCAATTACATGCCATGAGCTTGACACACGGAGGCTTCATGAAACATTTCACACTCTTCACACCCTACTCATTAATTACATCAAGTGTTTCATAAAGCCTCTATGCATCAAGCTCACTCCCCCCGTAAATTTCATAAGCTTGTATTTCCTTTTCCTTATAGCTGCTACAGATTCATTTTTATTGTTGCCTTCCTCTTTTGTAATAAACTTGAGCATTGCATTTTAGTTCCTTTAATTTTAGGATTCTCAAATACAAAAAAATACAACACATACACTTTACTATTTATGTTTTCAGTTTCATTGTCCTTTAGGTGTATATAGACATGGCTGGCCCTAGTAAAACATATATATGTGGGCGTTATACCAATTTTGGAGAGTTCAAAGAGATTACCATCGCTCTTTATGGGTGGAGAAATTGCAATTTAATTTTCTTTTTTTTCTATCAAAAAAATATGGTTATGGAACTCGTAATTTTTTTGGCCCTCGTTTATTGTTTATAGTTATATCTTTGTGCATCTTTCGCATTATAAACATTACCACAGGAGAAATTGTAGTTAAATCTTCTTTCTTTTGCCAAAAAAAATGGGATCTTCTTTCTTTTGTCAAAAAATATGGTTAGGGTTAGTAAATTTTTCGTCCCTCATTTATTGTTTGTTGTTATCTCTATGCATCTTTGGCCTTTCTTTGGTCAAAAAATATGGTTAGGGTTAGTAATTTTATTTCCTTGCATTTTTTGTTTTGGTTATCTTTAGGGTTAGTGATTTTATCGCCGTTTGTTTATTGTTTTAGTTATCTATGTGCATCTTTGTCGTTACACCCATTAAGATAGGACCAATTGTAGATTAACATAGGACTGATTGCATATGTATATATATGCAGAGGGTTAGTATGAAAGCAAAAACATGTTGGAGATAAAATTTGTTTGGTGGGTAGTGTTTGCTTATGCAAGGGTTAATACATCTTGTCGTTGTTGTATGTTTATATGTATATATATATATGTATATCTATATCTATACACACACATATATATACATATATATACATACCTATATATGTATATATATATTATATACATATGTATATATATACATACACACACATATATATGTATATTCACATACAACGTGAACTCTATGTGAAAATCCATGCTTGAAAACATACACAGATACATATACGTATACATATATAGCAAACAAACAACACCACAAAGGCTCCTTTGAGAATGCAACTCAATCAATATATTTTCTAGCACATTTCAAGCTATACTTTCCCACACTATAACATCCATGTAAAACTACTTACAAATTTCGTAGAACAACAATTTTAACATAAACAATAAATAAATCATTTATTCAAAACACCCATGTAAAACAACTTACAGATTATGGAGAACAAGAATTTTAAAAGCCTCCAACCTATTGTGAAATCGACCACACAACTGAAGGTGACAATTTTTATAATAGTCTACTATGAAACCAACACCACAATGGGTGTTTTGACAATACAACTTAAACAAAGTATTCTTTCCCACACTACAAAATTCAACATTGCATTTACTTCATCCACCCCCATCGCACAGCAATGCCAAAATGAATTAACAACCCTGCGACATATATATAAATTCCTATTGCATTGTCGAATGAGCCAAAGTTTCCTTTGTCTAAATATATGGATATACATATCTTCCTATATATATATATATATATATATATTGCAACATGGATTAGGAAATTCAATATATATATATATGCATAGATGTATCTTTGTATCTACTAGGGAATTCAATAGAATTTCACATTTTGTCTGTAATATTCAATACCCAATAAGTGTTAAAAATGACAAATGTTTAGAAACCCACATTAAATAGTACTTTAAAATCTTGAAAAATGGAATATGTAGACATAGGACAATTGCAGATTAACATAGGAGTGATTATATATATATGGCCTCATACCTGTTACCATAGGAACAATTACAATTAAATCTTGTTTCTTTGGTAAAAAAATATAATTAGGGTTAGTAATTTTATCGTCCTCCATTTATTGTTTTAGTTATCTCTGCGCATCTTTCCTGTTACACCCATTAACATAGGACCAATTGCAAATTAACATACAAGTGATTGCATATGTATATATATGCAGAGCATTTGTATGAAAGAAGAAACATGTTGGAGATAAAATTAGTTTGGTGGGTGTTAAGTGTTATTCTTTCTAATATCTCTTTTATCTATTCAATTTATTTGTTTGAAGTTCCCAACGAGATTTTTCTGTCAGCTCAGTCATGAATAGGATTTGTACTCTAATAGTTCTTTTACAATTTCTCTATTTTTCTAGAATATTTACTATCAGGCAATGTAGCTCGATATTTTGACTGAGTGTGTGGAGTTATACGAATTTTGTACAAGTTATTGCTACTCATTAGCTTTACGAGTTCTATTTAATTTGGGTTTGCTACCAAAGAATGTAACTTGATTTTTAAATTTACAATCCAACTATTACACAGACTACTTGTCTTGTATGAATATCTTTAATGTGGGTTTTCAATCATCTATGATTTACGTATGATTCTTAGGTCTTTTTCTAATAGTTGTTTTACAATTTTCTTATTTTTCCTATAATATTTAGTGGAAAATTATGTAGCTTGAATTTTTAATTGAGAAGCCAACTGTTACATACAATTTCTTGTTACACCTTCTCTAGATAGTGATAAAATTCTAGGTAAGCAGGAATATGCTGCAAACTCAATTCTATACATGCATTTGATTTGAACTGGGTTCTTTACTTTGAAAATTCTTTTTAAGGAATTTCACATACATAGATGTCCATTTCTAAACTTTTTTGGTGAAGGGAAATTGCAAAAGACCTATTGGGAAAACACTTAACAATCACAGGAAAGTGACACATGCTAGAAAACCCACATTAAATAGAACTTTAAAATATGGAGAGTAGAATAGGAAAACTACGATGATGAAGATCAGTTTCTTATGGGGAACCCCAAACAGTTGACACAATGAGGGAAATTGGAAAAGAGCTATTACAAAAAGACTTAACAATCACACGAACATGACACATGTTTGAAAACCCACATTAAGTATAACTTTAAAATATGGGGAATAGAAGAGGTAAGTTATGATAATGAACAGTTTGCTTGTAGCACCCCTCCATTTTTTTCTCTTTTGATCAGACAATGTTCTTCCTTGTTATGCTTTGTTTTTGTTAATACTTTGACTATGGTACTTGGTTACTATTTAATTGCTAACTGTAAAGCGATGTGAATGTTATATTTTGGTGTGATGGTATTTTATTCTGATGTTATCATTATGGAATGCTTTGGATTAGCTTAGCAGATATTTGAATTAATGATGCTTTATGATTTTGATTATATTATTGATGTTAGATTCACTAGTTAGCAATACTGTACTGGTGAAGGGGATGAGATTGCACCATTCGCTTGCGAGCACCCTGCAATTCCGTGATTTCCTCTTCACGATGTGTTTTATTATGATATATATGTATGCATGTTCGATATACTCTTTGTTCGCAGGTTGACAGGTACAAGACATCGACTCCACTTGGTTTCACAGGTTTGAGTGTGTCCATTGGCCAACAGTATTCGATTGGGAGATAGTAGCTATGTTTTTCGTGCCAAGTCATCACCCTAATCATAGTGTGTCATCGGGTTGTAGATGGGTTTAGTTGTTATAATGTTATTCATTTCACCTTGGTTATTATTTAATTTCAAGTTATAAAGGTAAATAAATGGCTTATGTAGTTAAGTTGTTGATTAAATAAATATGGTTATAATGTTAGAAATGTTATTTAATTTACTAATTAATTTCATTTAATTAATAAAATAATCTAATCTTGGATTAGATTTGTTTTATTGATTAATTAAATTAATTGTGTTGAATTGAATTAAGTTATTCATTTTGGAATTAATAGATATTTTGATTGAAATTGGAAAATTGAAAATATGTTTTAATTTGCATTTAAAACAAAAAATAGAATGTAAAAGAAATTTAAGATATTTCCTATTCTATTTTGAAAATTGATGAGGGTGGTTGGATACATAATTCATTTTTTTCTATTATTGGGATTTTGATAGAGTTTTTTGGAGAGAAAATGAGAATTGAAAAATAAGGGAGAAAAGGAATTTCTGGTTTGGTTTTGGATTTGGAGAAGCTATAATACCCCCATGTTTCTGATACTATTTACTACTATTGTTTGCTTTTATGTGTTAGTGTGATACTGAATTGTGATGGTGATTGATTCATCGATTTGGTGTGTGTGGTTGCGTAGTTTAGTTGATTGCTACAATTGATATTATTATTATGATTTATGATACTCTGTATGTAAGGTTTGGATTATTTTATTATGCAATGCTTTCACTCGAATGTTTTATATGTCGATGTGATAATCCTATGGTGATCATGTGATTTGAATTCAGTGTTATTTTATAATGCAATGGTTTAGTAATTAGTTATGATGCAGTAGTTAAGTATAATGTTATCTTATGATCAATTTGGTTAGAAATGTTAGTTGGTTATTGATATTGTAATTGTTAGAATAGATGAGGTGAGAGGACAGTGTAGCATCACTCGTTTATGAGTGCCCTGCTACACTGCAATTCCTTATCACGGTAGGATGTTTGATTATATATATATATACATGTGCTACTTGACGTTTGTTTGGATGCAGGATTGAAGGAATAAGTCTCGATTCCACCTGCTTCGGCAGGACAGGGCGAGCAATAAATTAGCCCAATGGGTAAAAATGTTGAAAAAGGGAGTAGGTTTGGAAGCGTCCCCGTCCCAAGTCCGTCGTCTGTTGTGAGTCGTGTTATGACTGAAGTTTTCATTCTCGTTGATTGCGTAGTTTGATTGTTGAAGTATTCATTTTAGTTATGGTTCATGTTTATTTAATTAACCTTATTTTATATGATAATTGATTAAGTTGTCTAGTTGTTTTGATTTAATTGTGAGTTAGTAGAATGTTAAATTTAAATATATTATAAATTAAAAAGTGATTTAATTTATTAAAAGAGTAAATAATTATTCTAAATTAATATTGTTGATAATAATTAAATTAAATAAATATTGTTGAAGATAATTAAATAATATATTTTTATTAATATTAAATTAGCAAATCATGTACAGATAATATCTTGATTAAATAAATTATTTTAATTAAAATTTTAGATAAGTGTGCTTTTAAAAGCTGGAAAAAGGACCAATTAGAAGAGGGGATTTTTGAGAAAAGAAAGCAGAGAAGCTTTATTGTTTTTATTGATTCTTTTATTATTTTCTGGAGAGAGTTATTGTACACAGAGAAGTTCTACTCTGTTGTTTTTGGATCTGGAAAAGAAAACATAAAAATAAAAGAAAAGAAATTGTGTTGAAAACTTTGGAGAAAATAATTGATTGGAAGATAGATAGATTCGAAGGAGAGCTGCAGGAGGCGATCGAGAAGGAACTGTAGAAGGAATTCGAGGGGAGGCTACAGGAGAGATTCTTCATCAAGGCGAAGGACTCCAGGTTTTTCTTCTTTTAAGTTAGTTTATTTTACTGTTCTATAAATAAAATATGGTATGTCGTATCTGAAAATCTATTTCTTTATTTCTTTTGGAAATGGTTTTGTGGTTGAAGACTTGTTTGCATTTAAAAATCTTGAATCTTCTGTAGAAAATTGTAGTAGAACCCTTTATGAAATTCTTCAACATAGTTTAGTAGGGAAAATTAGTGTGTTTGAAATATTAAAAAAAAATCATTTTTGGTTGAAGATTGAAATTGCATGTCAGATCTGTATTGGCTTATTGAAAATCTGTATTATATTGTTGTTCTAAATTTTTCGATTAAATATATGGTTATATGAACATTTATACAAATTTTAAATATACATATGTTATTACTTTTGTCTGAACTATTGAAATGAATATGTTGTAAATTTATAAACTTTAATAGCTTCGTTTATGCAAATATTAAATAAAATATAATAAATTTATTGCATAACTTCTATTTGCAAATCCTATTTTGGAAATAAAATTATTTTATTATCTTTCAGATTTAGATACACAGATTTTTATCAGAAAACAATTTATTCTTATGTTTGGTTATGAACCTTTCTTTATATATATATATAAATAATAAATTTATATATATATATATATACAGAGAGAAATAAATTTATATTTATATATTTATAAACTTATACTATTTTTGTTATAAAAACTTTTGGGTTGTGTAAATCGCTGTCTGGTTTGGGATTTCGAAAATTGCGTGCAAAATAAAATATATTTAAAAAATAAATAAATAAATGCATTCTTTTTGTTTTTTTTTTTAAATCCGTGTTCTTTATTGCGAATGGATTTATTAAGAATTTATATTCATATAAATTAAATAAAATTTAAAATAAAATTTTTATGTGGGAGGGCCGGCAGCCGGCGGTGGCCGTACCGCCCGCGGCCCATGGTGCTGGCAGTACGCAGCACCATCGGCTGTGCACAACAGCCGAGGCTGCTGGGTGCAGCCCTATGGGGCTGCGTACCGTGGCCTGCCACCCTGTGGTACGCAGTACCACAGGCGGCTGTGGTACTGTGTACCACAGGTGGTGGGGTTTCTTTTTCTTTTAAAAGATTCATTTATTAAATAAATTTAATTCTTTTCAGTTTATTTAAAATTTGATTTTGTTTTCCGTTTTTAATTCGAATATGAAATAATTAATTTATATATATATAAATCAATATCAGTTTATTTAAATTCGATTTTCTTTCTGTTTTTAATTCGATTATGATATTATATTATATATATATATTAATTTAATTTTCAGGATGAGATGCTATAAATTTTGATAATAGATATTTTTATGTAATGATTTTAATCCATAGGTTTTATTGTATATATCAATGTTATTTTAAGTATTATTTTCCTTAATAATATTTATTTTAAATATATGAGTATACATGATTGCAATGGATTATTAGACCAATTTTGATAGTGCAGTATTAAATAAACGATATAAATATATGTTTGGATGTGTATGTTTTATTGTATATATTTATATGTAGATAAAAGTGGGTTTTGTTTGTAAGTTGTGTTTATGGGAAGATTATATATTTATGTGTGCTGTTATAGTGTGTTTGTGGTAATTAGAAATAAATTATGTATTTTGAATATAATGGAGTTCTTGGGTTATTGATTTATTTATTTGTTGGAATTGTTATGCATTGGAAATAGTTAAGTCTAGTATTGATTAAACGTAATTGTTATCCTTAAGATCAATTGTTAAGTCCATTGTAATACTCTTCATTGTTTCATTGGGTCGTATGGGAGAACCCTAGTTTTATTGTATTTTTCGTAGGAGGCTAAGTTGTTGTTTAGGACTTCCAGAGGTGGAGAATCTGAGATGAATTGTGATCTCGTATTTTGATGTTGGGTCTATGTGTTGACCATGGTTATGATTTACTTGTTGATGGATTGTGTCGTTTGTGGTTATGTTTCATGTGTTATGGCGAGATGGTTATGCCTCGCGGAGGATCCATGTGTTGGTTCAATCATGTCTTGCTGATGCAGTCCTTTTTGTGTTGGTTATTTTGGGATTGAGTGTTTAGAGAGAGTGGCTCTAGTGGGGGCCGGCGCACAAAGGGGCTGTCAGGGTAACCCACATAGAGTTAGATTAATCAGTGATAACTTAAGTAATAAACCACGGGTGGGGATTAAACATTAACAAGATAATTGTGAAGCCTCGTCCACCTGTTAGTGCTAACACAGGCTAAAGGGGACTGAGAAGGCCGTGGTTGGCAAGGTCATTGCCTTGTCTTCACGAAAGGTTAATGACTCTGCATGAGTAACCCTATGGAGCGGCGCCTTGAGATAGGCTGTCAGGAGAACCATAGATGGAAGCGGCACCTCAACTTGGTTGTCTGGAGAATCCATATAGAGATGGAGGCGGCACCTTGTGATAGGTTGTCTGGAGAATCCATGTGAAACCATGCGATGACACTCTCGTCTAACATTCTATTTGTGTTGATTTACTGAAGTCCTCTGGAAGTGATTTATTGTTGGTCTTTGGTCATGGTTGTAAGTAATATTCAATATTATGTCTTGAGTTTCATTGATGTTGTGATTATGACTGGTTGTTATGTTCTTCAGTGGTTTGTTGTGCCTTTTGGATTTGTCGTTGTTGAGTATTTAGTGGTCTTTGATGTTAAGTTGTCTATCTGGAGTTAGTTTTGTGTTATTGTTAGACGTGCTTGGTCGGGGACCCTTCCTTGTCTACTCTCAGCACGGGGGTGGTTGGGTGGAACGTGCTTCACACCCCGTTGGGTTTCCCTTTCTATTGCAGATGTATCTTTTATTGCAGGGCTCTTTGGCGGATGTTAATGATCCAGTAGTTCTTTGTACCAGATGTATGTTATACTTCGGATGTAATGTAATCATTGATGTATTGTCTCCCACGTGTGTTGGGATGGCCATGTTGTAAATTGTATATGTAGTTATTGGGATGTATGTTCAGACAGTTGTATTTTACTATCATTTGGATGTGATGTATATTCAGGCCTTGTAATTATTCAAGAACTGTCACTTGTAATAGTTGGTTATGTTATGTTGTATCTATCGAAATATGTAACACTGTATATATGTATAATTACATGTTTTGTCATATGTGCATATGGTATTAATATGGTCATTGTTAATGGATATTTTAAATGATGAGATGAGAATGAATAGATTTATATAATTGCTTAATTATTGTTTATTCTATTATCGTTGTTATGGGTTAGAATAGTAATGTCACTTCGTGTACCCCATTGGAACTAGTTGTGCCACATAATACATTGTTATGTTATAATACTTAAGTATGTTTATTATATTCTTTTAAAAAAAATTGTTCCGTTGTTATTAGTTCCTTTGGGGTTCGCACGGCGGGGCGTTACAGAAGCAAGTTGAATTTCTTGGAGGAGCTGGAATTAGAAGGAGACTTCAGAGCACCATTGACAACCTTTCAAGCTTTTGGGAAAACCAGGTTTTCTTCCTATTAAATTAGTTTTCATTTTGAAAGGTTTCACAATCTTTGTTATGCTGATTGAAAATATTTAAACTTTGTTTGATTTACAAGAAAAACCTAGGTTAAATCTTGCTTCAAAACTTGAAACCTCAGTCTTGAAATGAACTTCTTCAAAAAATTGCATTATGGTTATAAATGTTTCATTCTAAAATTTATTTGCTCAATTTGTTTGTGAAATTATAAATCTGAGTATATATATATATCATTTTATATTTGTGCATGTGTTATACTGGTGATTTTTTTTAAATGAAAGAAAACAAAAATTCACCCACAAAATCGAGGATTAAAAATTCCAGGGGTTTTAAGAAATTATTTTTTTTGTAAAAAAATTAAAATTAAAATTGAGTTTATGGGGAGCCATGCCCAGCGCGTCCCCCACACTTGCTACTGTCGTTGCCGCCAAAACTAGGGACGACTGTGTATAAACACAGTTGCCGCCACTTTTGGGGGTGTCGACTGTGTTTACACATAGTCACCCCTAGTAATGGTGTCGGCTATGTGTAAACACAGACGACCGACCAGTGTGCTTGGAGCACGCGGCCCTAGAAAACGCGCTTTGACTTTTGTAATTTCATTTTTCTTAAAGATTAAAATATATTTTAATATTTTCAATATTATATTTTTATAATATTAAAATATTAATATATATTAGTTAGTAAAATATATATTAATATTTAATATTATATTATATAATATTAAAATATTAACATATATAAATATTAAATAATTATATATATATATATATAATATATGCATAAGTATATATATATCATATGAGGATATATATATTATGTATATATATATGTATATTATTTTATATATATATCTATTTGAGTTATCAATTTTATTATATGTATATATGCATTTAAATATATACATATATTAAAATTGTTGATTTTAAAATGGCATAATTTAAATATAATTGAGTAATTTAAAATATTGTGTTCATAGTCAAATTATTGATTTTATTTTTAAAATAATATATTTGAAAGGACAAATATTAGATTTAAATGTAATGTGTTTAATAGCGAGATTAATTGATTTTAAAATGATTTATTTTGCAAAGGACCAATAGCTATTTTTAAATGATAGGTTCTAGATCATAGAAGTAAATTTTTATTATTAATTAAGAGAAATTAGGGAATTACATATATGGTTAAATTTTATCCTTTGTTTGAAAGAGACATAGTTTAATTAGTTTTATTGTGGAAATAAACTATTGAATTTTATTAAAGGAAGTGGATTTAGGGAATCCAAAGTAGATTTAGTTCCTGTTAAATTGCTCTTTTAAATGTGATTTCTTCTGTTATTGCTTTGGGGGAAATTGATTAGAAGGGTTGTTAAGTCTTCCAGATGGGGTTTTCGTTTAATTGTGTGGGTTGTTGTACAATATGTTAGTCAACCTTTGGATTGCCTTGGGTAGTGCGTCTTAATGTATCTGGTTAGATACCTGGTTATCACGAACGGGATGTGTTGACTTTATGTCATGGATAGGGATTTAATATCCTTAGGTCACACTTGTGTACCCTTGGGTTGTGGAGTTATTCCATGTGTGTTGTCTTAGAGGAGTGGCTTGCAATGAGGGTCGGCACACAAAATGGTGCCAGGGTAACTCATTGTAAGTTAGTTAACCCAGTGATAACGTAAATAAACTGATTAGAGGAAAAGGTAGTATCAAACACTTAATAAGATCAATTTTTCCTTGCTCATGGACACAAGGGCTTGTATAGACTTGGGATGGGATGAGAAGTCCGAGAATGGCAAGATTGTTATCTTGTCTTTACAAGAGATAATTGATTCTGCATTGGTTTGCATGAGGGGCCGGGAGTCGTTAGAGGTTTCCAGGATATCCCGAGATGGGGTCTGAGACCTAGGAAGACTTACCAGGATAACCCATGTAACATTGTGGTGACACTTCTTCTAAGTCAGCAGTATGTTTGTATCAATGATGCAATTGATTATTTAACTCTGGAAGCATTGTAACCATTGTGTTAAGTGATGTTATATTTGTATTTGATTCAATTTAGTTATGTATTAGCCCATGTCTAGAGGGAGATGGTCTTGTCTAGGAATCCATGTTACTATCTCCTAGCATGGGGAGTGAGCCTTCGGGTATCACTTGGTTGGGTGGAACGTGCACCTTACTCTGTTGGGTTTTCTTCTTGTTCGTGTGGACAAGATTTCCTATTGGAGAGCTCGTGGGATCCAGTTACTTTTCAGGTTTCATTCATTTTAGTTGAATCTTGTAATTTATTACCCCTCATTTGTTATCGAGGTGGAAGATGTAATATGTAACCATGCTTAAATTGGATGTACCTCATTCAGGGAATGAGAGTTGTAATCTTATTGTTAAATTATGTTATTTGAAATCATGTGGTATCTCTTATTCTTTGGTGTAATTTATCATGTATGGAATGTATGTGTTCTTAATTTCTTAAGTAATTAAATGTTATGGTTTCAATTCATGTTTCTTGTTTGGGTTTTAAAGTAATCTCAATCTCGTAACCTTAGAGGTTGTTGGCAATGGGTAATGAACTTGCATGTTAATTGTACTTAAACAAAAAGAAAATTGTGTGTTTGAGTAGTTAATTGCAACTTCCTCTAGGGTTGTGTGGCGGGGCGCTACATTGCTATGCAGAACAGGAAAAAAGAATACCATGAAGAATAGTTTCTTATGGGGAACTTCAAACACTCTAGGGAAAAATGAATATCAAGAAACATATTCATATAAGAGACATAACCTGTTCCATATAGACAAAATAACCACGGCAAATAATAGTTTCTTATTACAACCTTCTATAGAAATAGATAAATTCTAAAAGAGCTATTACAGTAGCACTTAACAACTTTCATACTAACCCTCTACATATATATATGCAATCTCTCCTATGTTAATCTATATCAACGTGGAGAAAAAAAAAAATTTCCTAGCTTTTAAGTGTTATTCTAATAGCTCTTTTATCTGTTCACCTTTATATTTTTAGTTGATAGGCTATTTGTTTGAAGTTTCCACTGGGATTTTCATCACCTCAACCATGAATATGATTTTTCATCATGGAAATCCCACCAAAGATGCATAAAGATAACTACAAACAATAAATGCACCACCAAAAAATTACTAACCCTAACCATATTTTTTGACAAAAGAAAGAACATTTACCAACACTAAATGCATCCATACAGAGCCATAATGTCTTTCAACTCTCCAAAATGAGTATAACAGCAAAGATAGAAACATATGACAAGGAACAATAAGCAGAGAGCAAAACTCCTAAACAATAAATTACTCATTTACGCAAAATACCCATGTAAAACAACTTACAGACTCCAAATTCCAGAGCATAATAACTACAAACAATAAATGAAACCCAAAAATTTACTAACCCTAACCATATTTTTTCATGAAAGAAACAAGATTTAACTGCAATAAATCCATCCATAGGCATCTAAAACAACTTACAGATTCTAAAGCACAACACTCTTAAAACCCTCCAATTTGCTATAAAACTGAGCCGAAGGTGACAATTTTTACAATAGTCTGGTATCAAACCAACACCACAATGGCTCTTTCGACAATGCAACTTAATCAATATACCTTCTCACACATTTTGCAAGACACTAGTGTTAAAACCCTCCAACCTGCTATCAAAAGGAACAACAAGTAGAGAACAAAAGACATGAACAATAAATTAATCATTTAAGCAAAATACCCATCTAAAATGACTTATAGATTCTACATCACAATAGTTTTAAAACCCTACAATTTGGTAAAAAATGGAGCCAAAGGCGACGATTTTAACAAGAGTCTGCTATGAAGCCAACACCACAATGGTTGTTTCCACAATACAACTTAATTCAAGTATACTTTCCCACAATGCAACACTCGATATTGCATTTACTTCGTTTGCCTACATAAACTACCCCCTCCTCCATCGTACAACAATGACATAATGCATTAACACTGCCACAAGCAACCACTTACATTTTAGCTTCTGTGTATCAAGGACACCAACTCCACAACCGCCAACCCATGTAACTGCAAAGCTCCACGTCACCAAAAAAAAATCGGTCGCCATCAACCGGGACATCTCTGGCGCCAGCAAATCCATTTCATGGCTGGGCTGACGAAATTCCCAACGAAAACTTCAAACAAAATATCCTATCAGCTAATTACTATTCAGTCCTAAAAATAGAATTTAAAATATTGGCTTAGCATTAAAATTATAGTTGAATTGTAAAAGTGAAATTTAAAAATATTGGCTGTGTTAAAATTGTAGTAGAGTCCTAAAAATAAAATTAGCAATGACACACTACCAAAAAAACTAAATCATATAAGCCAACAAGGTGTGATCATAAATGCACTAGGAATAAAACTCCCTTTGATTCATCAAATATATCCCAACTTTACACAGACCAAACACAATAAGTCTAAATATCATGTTTCCATATCTAAACAGATACAAATCTCTATGAAATGCCCATGTTTTTTATTAGCTTGTGAATAAAATTGAATGGTCGTGCTGGAACGCTCTGAACTTATTAACATATACAACAGAAAAAGTGTAAAACATAAATTAAATTTGGAGAGTTCTTCAATAAGCCATTTTCAAAGTAGTTCTCTCCTCATTATTGCAACCATCAATATTCACTATACCTAGAGAATATGCTCTTTTCATCAGGCCCGGCTTAAAGATCACACACTAAGCTTTTGACTGCTTAGGTGGCGCTTGTGGGCCCCTCTTAACTAATTCTTCAAGTGCAGATCTGGACACGAAATAAACATGTCATGAGTTTGAATCAAGAGCAGGAAATCTAGAGGTAGTACAGTGCTTTTGGTGTTGATTGTAGTGATGAACCTTCAATAGAGATCAGTGAAAGAGCTTTACACAGTGGGATGCAGCCAAGAAATGCGAGGGCAGAAGTACTATTCCTTTGTTGCTCTTTAATGGATTAGGCGGGAGATACGACAGGAGATGCAAATTCAAAATTGAATTTCAAATCTAACCGTAGTAGTGACTATTATCGTGGACAGCTAGGAGCATGCAACAGAGAACAGAACGGAAACAAAAAGTTAAGAGGGGCCTACAAGTGCCACCTAAGCGGTCAAAAGCTTAGTGTGTGATCTTTAAGCTGAGCCATTAGAATATGTTCAAATAGTAAAGGCCTAAGGGTATAATTCAAAGTTTGATTTACGATAAAACTAATGATTGATAATACAATTGTTATGCTAATATGACAGCAAGAATGAAAAATCTTGAAGAGAAACATAAGGAAATAGGAAGGCATAATGACAAATTAAAGACTGGGATGAGTAACTATATAATTACATATATGATTAAATGAAGAGAATCATAAGGAAATGAAGAGATCCTCAAGCAATCAACTTAAATAAGGCTATGAGACAAAAAAAAATCATTCCCTTGTTTTCTGTCAAATTCATGTAGGCCAAGATATGATCGTATAAAAGAATCCACTTTAATATATTTTAGAGTTATATATATATTTATATATATATATATATAATGGTTGTATAGGTTTAAACCCAAATCAATATTAATAAAACAATTATTCAATATTACCTAAACCTCCTCAAAATACTAACCTATAAGTGATTGAGACATATAATTTAAACTCAAATAGTATACAAACTTCTATATACTCTAATAACACTAAACCTATATTCCCTTTTGTTTGTAGGATTTCGTAATCACTAAATAGAAGTTCCTTATGTTTGTAGATCTGTATGAGGTAAAATAACACTAACCAAGATTCCTTATGATTACAAACCTATATCAGGTCAAATAACATGCAATTGGGTCATAATACCTGTAAAACATAACTTACCTTATTTTACTTGTTTTCAAAGTGTAAGATAGTGAATATTTTTACAATGTTTGGTGGTGTTAAGCCTATGTAGGGCTAGTATATAATACATAAACAATAATACACCATTTCTAATATGATCTTATCATATGCATACAATGCACATAATTTTAAAGAATAATTTTTTTCACAAACCAATAATATGGTTTGTAGACCTATTATGGTCTCAAATTTTTAACATTTAAAAAAATCCAATATATAAGTCGATTCCAAAATTCATTGGAAAACTAATATAAAAACACATAAGTTTCTACAAAGAAACATGTACATAAACCTATCCACAATTCCCTCGATGTTTTATGTAAAAAGTGATCAGATCCATGAAACCAAAGTAATATAGTTTGTAGACCTATTATGGTCTCAAATTTTCAACATTTAAAAAAATCCAATATATAAGTCGATTCCAAAATTCATTGAAAAACTAATATAAAAACACATAAGTTTCTACAAAGAAACGTACATAAACCTATCCACAATTCCCTCGATGTTTTATGTAAAAAGTGATTAGATCCATGAAACCAAAGTTCATCTTGTTGTCTAAGATTGATGAAGTATATTACTTAATAATATTTAAAAAATAATTAGTAGAACATACCAATGCACCACAATAATCTCCCAAAACTTGTAGAGCTCTCTTATTCCTCTTTTATACCACCCACCATTGCCTTCTTTCTTTTCCTTTCTTATTTTATTATGGGAAATGAAAACCCTAAAATTCCTCCTTGAATTTACTTTCCACTCCATCCACTTTCATTACAACTGAAGTGGTGCCCCTTGAGAAGTTCATTGGAGTTTATCTCCAAACTAACTTCACAATACTACTCATTCAATGTATTTAACTCCACTACGTGGAGCTTATTCCTTCTCATTCAAATTTGGAATTTGATTATATTAAAACATAATAACTATATAAAAATATAATTATGTGTGTTATGTATTCTTTTGAAATATGTTAACCATGAATTCTACTCACAAAGGAGATCTTACCAAATGTATGACAACACCAAAAAGGAGAAATGCAAATCAAGTAGTTGACAAAAGTATTTTAAAGGTATCATAACAACTTAATGAGACAAGAAATGACCATAGACATATCAATGATGATGTCATGATGTAAAGTACTAATATATTTATGACACAAGAAAATTATACAAGAACACATGTAACAAGACACAAATATTATGTTTGTGTTTGTCCAAATAATCGAAGTCTTGAGTATCACCATTCTCCATGATTTGATTCCCTCTATCTAATGATACTCTCCCTTCTCATTCGAGAAGGGTAACTAGTTTTACTTCACCTACCTCATTTAAACAACAAGGTAGTTAGGCCATTCAACAAAAAAGTGTAACATAAAACTTAAAAAATAATGATGATATGAAATCACATCTATTTATTTTAGTTATCATCAAATATGATATTTTTTCTACATAATTTGAATAAAATATAGAGTTATCTAGCACAATTATCCTCAATCACAAGTTGATAACATAATTTAAATTGCATAGAAGATTATTTAACCTATAATTAGTAAAAAATATGATAAATAAACTAGTTCAAAAATGAGGTGTGACACTTATAAATAATATTTTAATTATTCAATATTAATTTTTATGTTAATATATTTTGTTTATAAATCATGTCCCAATTTTTTTTATGAACCTCACTTGGATGACTAAAAAAAATCTTGTAATTGTGGCATTACTTTTCCTTTCTATAAATCTAAGGATTTATCCTATAACTAGCTAAATTTTAATTCCTAGAAGGATTTTTACATGTTAAATATTATTGGTCAAGGTGTTTATTACCCTGGAGATAATTCATAACCTTATAGTATACATGTTAACTTGATATATGCTAGTTGTATAGTTCCTTATATATTCTAAATACATTATAGGTTTTAATGAATACATACTAACCCTAAGAAGTCCCCTTTAGGTTGTAACAAACTTGCACTATATTCTTTTAGTCCTTAAAATAAATGCTCGAGTAAATTACTACATATTGATTGAAGGAATCACGAAAATTAAAACATAAGAGTAAATTATGATATATTGTAGAAAAAAAGTTGCATTGAATCCTATCTTTATATAACACAATATGTCATCTTGTGTGGACATAAGTTGGTCTTCAACCTATGTTGAATTATAGATTTGAGAAAACATTTATGTCAAGAAGTATGTAGCTTAAATTGCTTCCTTGAGATAATGATACTTTATGATTGTATAGCTTGTAACATAATTTTTTCATATTATTCCCCTCTCCCAATATAAAATTTATCATTATTAAATTGAGTTGGTCATAAGGAAGTGAGATAATATTTTTTTAAAGATTTTTTTGGCAACCTTAATAAAAATAGATCCTAGATAAATTATCATCAATGATGAGTATTCCATTATATAAAGGGAAGTTGTGACATATATAGTGAAAAAAATAAAGGAATAAAAGAGCTCAAGAATTTAAGTACCCAAGAAGAGAATGAAAAAATTAAATAACAAGCATAGGAGCTAATAAGATGTACCCAACTAACCAATAAAACATCGAGGAATGGTAAGTCAATTATTGTATAAGTATTACAATTGATATGAGGTATAATTCTACTAAAAAAATATGGATGCATGTGGAAGTTGCATAGACAACGAAATTTAAATATAATAAAAGGGAAAAATGAAGAGATTTTCAGATATGTATTGAAGATTGGCTTGATAATGTTTAAATCTGATGCATATGGTTTAATATGTTTACATGAGTATTTACTATGTGAATCTCATGTGATTTTGGCTATTGTGATCTTTATGCATGTCTATCTATGAATCTGTAAGTACTATCACAATTTTTAAGATGGAAAGTGACAAAACTTCTTGCTTAAGAAGGAAAATATTAAGATTCTTGTTTTATGCAAGAGGAGATGGTCAAAGCTAGTTAAATAATATATTATTTTTTAATTTTTTAAACTATTTCAATCCATGGTTGTAAAGATTGCTTGAATCAATTTTAGACTAACTATTTGAATATATAATTTAAATAACTAGTGTTGTAGTCACTTGTATAAATAAAACATTAGTAGTCATTGAGATAATTCTTATCTACTTATATAAATGGAAATTTTATTCATATATCCTTGATATCATGAAAAGTAATAACAATCCAATTATTATCTCTAAGCTCATGATATCTCTCTAGTAACATATTATCACGATCCTAGTCTTTTAATTTGTAGGAATTGTTGCATGATTCTATATTAACCTAAGCTACAACATTGCTTTTATTTATATAATGTATGTACAATATTTAAATAATATCTTAGGCTTGGACACTAAGCTAAGAGTTTAAATGTTAAGGCCATGTAAATTAGGGGATTCCCAAAAAATAGTAAACTTCATTATCAATGATTATATCTTGAATCATTTATAATAGTAGCAATATTTCCCATGAATTCTTGATTAGGAATCAATCAAAAAATTTCCCTTGAAGTAATTTTTTTTGTTACTAAGTGATCTAAGTAGCACTATAATACTTATGAATCATCCCAATCACTAATCTTAATCCTAAATACGAAGTATCCAATCGAATCACAAGTTAGGCACACTTAAATAACTCTTCTTATGCCCAAAATATGTGGATGAATCAAGATTGGTTTCAAGAAAATTATGATCCCCAAATAGGATGTGATCTCAAAGTCCCAAGAATTTAGTGATAGCTTCATCATTTTGAAACAAGTCAAGTATATGATCTTGTTGGTCCCAATTGACGAGTTCATGACATTGGATGTCAAGGTCAATGGTAAGGATAGTGGTATCATTGAAAAGATTGGTGGGCGAAAGATCTTCATAGAGACTATAGAAGGATTTTCTTCAATGTAAAATAAAATTTCTTAAGAAATTATTGAACCATCACTAAGATCCTTGAATTGATCAGCAAGGCACATGTACTGTAGGCCCTATGATCCTTCATTTTCATAAACATGTATAGATTCTAGAATCCCTTATTAATGAATACTTGGTACCTTTTCTTTATCATTCATGATTCAACACATCCTATTTATGATGGGATATTTATTATTTTGAAAACACACTACAAGATCATTTTGATACAACTAAGATGATTCAGTCTTTCAATATTTTCATTAGCAAGAAAATTTGATCTAACAAAAGAAGTTGTGCCTTGGTCCTTATTCGTGATAAGCATGTCATGGATATTAGGTGAAAGGGGGAGTTTAACCATATATATTGTATCTTAGATTTCATACTTACCCCAACCTTTTTCAAGGATATTAAAATGAGATTTAGAAAGTCAATTTTTGGATGTGCATAGAAGGTCATAGATCTAAGTTCAATGAATATTTTGTAATTTCAATTTTTGTAGGCTCGTCAACTTGAAAGGCGGTTTTAATAATGGGACAACAATCATATTTATAACATTATTCCTCCAACATTTTGCAATACTAGAAAGGTTGACGATCACTAGGAATGGTTGCTTCTATGCTTGAATGAGGGAATTAGATACATCGATGGAAGATAGATCATACATCTTTTATAGCATGGATCCATGGTTACACAAAAATGATATTATATTGGAGATCACTCAATGACAAGTACACTAAGGGTGTGTAATTATAAAATATATTTTTAATATAAAATGTGTTATAATAAAAAACTATTTCATTTTTAAAAATAATTTAATAATATTGTATGATCCATTAAAATATTGTATGGCGTTTCATTAAAATGAAATATTTATGTGATCCAATTGTTTTCATCATAAATTATTATTTACATATTTTATAAGGGTATGTGCAGGATCATGATGGGCCAAAAAGTGGCAATATGATGGATATGTGGCTGATGACTATTTTTTTACCCAAAATTGATGAAACGAAAAGGGTTTTTAAAGGAGATTCTCAGCTTTCCAATGATATAAATCATTTTTTACTTTGAATTTAATAAGTAATTATTATTCATTTTCTATTCAAATAACGACTAAATTCCTGATTGATAGGCTGATTGAAAAACACCTATAGCTTTCAAATGGTATTCAATTTTTTGAATCCAAAACATGCATCACAATCTATGCTTCACATACTATAGGATTAAAAAAAGAAAAAATGAATTTCATGAATTTTTGACCAAATTAAGGTGGTCAGACATACGAGTTTTTATATTTTTTAAAAATTTGTAATAAAAAATTCATAATTAATTATTTACGTGGAAAAAAGATACAAAAAAAATGCATCACATCAGGGCATGAGTCTTCTACTTATATCTAAAATCTTATAAAAACATATTATCATTTTGTTATGGTTAAGGTGGTCAGACAGACACCTACTTCTTATTTTTTCCCTGAAATTTAAGTACCATTGCATTGAAATTTGAAATTTTTACCAAATAGATTTTTCTGTTTTTTAAACAAACCTAGTAGTTTAGAAACTACATTCAATTTTCTATAGATTCTATTCTTACATATTTTTGAAATAATATAGATAACTTATTCAAATTTTAATGTCAAGTTGTCTAACTCTGATTTTTCTAAATTTTTTGCCACTTAAGGGCCTATTTTTTCCATGATGATCCTGCACAGACCCATAAAAATATTAATATATAGTTTAAAGATGATAAATTTATTAGTATATCATAATGAATCTTATATAAAAACTATTATAAGTTCATCTAAATACTATTCTAAATATGTTTAAATAGGAATATACAATCAACATGCATTATCCTATTAAATCATTGTATAAATTGCAAAGAGTTTTCTTGAAAATATTGATAAACACAAAATATCCTTCAAAATTAGTAGATTTTATATAGAACACAATTATTTAATATTATTGTGATGATTTTGTTTTCTTCAAACTCTTAACATAGCTTTTGTGTGTATATTCAAAAAATTTAATGAAAATAATAAATATGTAATAATTAGCAGACATAACTATTTATTTTTACTTATCAACCATCCAATAACAATGCTATTAAATACTTTTGCTATAATTAATTTTATATAAAAAAAAATTATTACAATTTCATCTAAATATTTAAAATTGAAATAATAATTATTTATCACTATGATACTTTTTTTCTATTTGATTTTTTGGATGAGCTGTCATTAACACTTTCCAATAGAAGAAAACATAATAGAATGAGAAATAACCTAAAAATATTATATAACCAAGTAAATAAATTTGACATAAACCTATAAAACTAGTTATTTATTAGTTTTTTATTGGATTAGTTTGGTGAGCTATGATCCAACACTGCTTCTCAGCATTTGTAGTCTAACAAGCATCCTAGCATAAGAAAGCCTATCCCCTAATACTCCAATGACAAGCTCCAGTAGAGGGATGTTTATTGTAGTAAGAAATAATGCAATTGTAAGCATTCAGGCATTGCCCTTTGAAAGTACCACTCCATCTTTCACGCATCCCTCATCGGTGGACACTTATATGATACAAAATAAATTACAAAAGTAATATTAATTATTACTGAATTTTTGTTAAGACTTTCTACAATAGACAATAATTTTATTTTCATGAGAACAAATAAAAACCCACCTATTAATTTACAAAACTAAGATTCGCTCAGAGATTAGAATAATAAATACTACCTAAACCAAAAGTTAAAGGATATAAGAGCAATAAGAACGCCACAAACATATATGTGCTCTTTCCCATGGTCTCTGCAACTACCGATGTCCTCTACAATAAAAATGTAATATATTCTGTGGAAAGAAATTAATTGAGAATAGTTACAACATCGACATCTTCGAATTATAGAAGTTTGGATGTGAAGATTCTCTGTGTGGAAGTGATGATCGGAGTGGTTTGGGCCCTGTTAATGAAGAAAGACGTAGAGAATTAGATAACTGCACCAAAAATTAACTTTCGAAATTAATATCATCAAACTGCAAAATAAAATACAAATCATTTAGAAAAAGAAAACCAAAGAGGGGTTCTAAATTTTTTAAACTAAAAATCATCAAGTGCGAATTAAACCAGAAGCTATGTTGAAAGAAAGAACGAAAGAGAGACATGGCATATTTACCCCATCCTAGCTCTCTAAATCTGCTTGAAGAACTGCCACATTTCCAAGCAGCCGCTCTTAACAAGCACACACTAAGCAATTTTCATTTTTGTTGGGATTTTATCTGGATTTCGTGCATATTTAGAATCAGACTCTGAACCAGTTGAATGGGGGAAGTTCATAGTGCTAAGCAATGCAGTCCCAAGGTTTCATTTTTCACTCACCCAGATCGAAATGATTGTACTAATTCTTCAAGTGCAGATCTGGACAACAAATCAATATATCATGAGTTTGAATCGGGAGCAGGACAAGTAGAGGAAGTACAGTGCTTTTAGTGTTGTTGATTGTAGTGATGAACCTTCAATGGAGATCAGCAAAAGAGCTTTAGACAGTGGGAGGCATCCAAGAAATGCGAGGGCAGAAGTACTAGCCTTCTGTTGCTCTTTAATGGATTGGGCGAGAGATGCGAGAGGAGATGCAAATTCAAAATTGAATTTCAAATCTAACTGTAGCAATGACTATTACCGTGGATAGCCAGAGGCACCCAATAGAGAACATAACGAAAATAGAAAGTTAAGAGGGGCCCACAAGCGCCACCTAAGCAGTCAAAAGCTTAGTGTGTGATCTTTAAGCCGGGCCTGTTCTAATAGTATGTGTGATACCACAAACAAAATTACCAACAAAAGCCAATGTTTTTGAATTGTAGATAGTATACTAACTAATCTTTTATCCATAATATCTACGGTAACACAACATGACTATACAACAGAAATGATTTAATTTCATAATTTTGGCTAAGACCTTAGTTTTTTCTTCTTAGAAAGTTGAATCTAACATTATTATCAAGATCAGACATTTATAACTATATTTTCATAATTCATCATCTTATTCATACCATTGGATCGTCATTATGAAAGAGTTATCAAAATTTTCCAACTTCAACTATGCCATCTTTAGGAGGAGATAATATGATTCCATGTAGTTGTAAGAGGACAAGTATGCATGTCACTTCCTAAATTCACATGATAATATGATTCCATGAGTGATCTTTAAGCCCAGCCCGATTCACCTGCAACGGGTGGAAGCCATTGTAGGTATGCTCTCCAGGTTGATGATCACAGATTTGAGGCCAACTACAGCTATCCATCTTTCTATATAGAAAATACCCACTTCCCTCAAACTAACAACACTCTCTCGCTTCATTCTGCGTCTGCATTTCAGCACAATAGAGGAAGGCGCAGAAAAGAATCAAACTCTGAACCAGTTGAATGGGGGGCGTTCACAATGCTGAACAATGCAATCCCAAGGTTTCGTCTTTCACTCAGCCAGACCCAAATGATTATACTCATTCTTCAAGCGCAGATCTGGGCACCAAATCAACATGTCACGAGTTTGAATCGGGAGCAGGAAATCTAGAGGCAGTACAGTGCTTTTGGTGTTGATTGTAGTGATGAACCTTCAATAGAGATCAGCGAAAGAGCTTTACACAGTGGGATGCAGCCAAGAAATGCGAGGGCAGAAGTACTAGTCCTTTGCTGCTCTTTAATGGATTGGGCGGGAGATACGACGGGAGATTCAAATTCAAAATTGAATTTCAAATCTAACCGTAGCAGTGACTGTTACCGTGGACAGCCAGGAGCACGCAACAGAGAACAGAACGGAAACGGAAAGTTAAGAGGGGCCTACAAGCGCCACCTAAGCGGTCAAAAGCTTAGTGTGTGATCTTTAAGCCGGGCCTTTTCATCAAATGCATCAAATAGTTCTAGAAATCTTTAATAATATATGTCAAAAGAATATATTATTTTTAGACCATGCCACGAATTTTTAAAAATAATATATTCTTTTGCCTTCCCCCCTCAGTTCTCTGCGTAGCCTCTGACCCTCGGCGCCCTCCTCCTGATCTCCCTTTTTCTTGTGTACTCAGCCTCTTATATATTTTTCTGACTGATTCCACAGCCTCTCATGCAATGAATATTCATTTTCTTGTTTGAGAATGAGTGGGAGGGGTGAGTAATTATTACTCTATCGAGCATCTCCCAATTTGAGATACCGTCACTCGCAGCTGCAGGTGCGTTTCGATTCTTTATTTATTAGCTAGATGACTTTTATTTTATTAATTGCTCATTTGGACAGTGCAGACCACTCTTCAGCAGATCATTCCAATATCCATGCTTTCACCCGTCATCTGCATGTCAAATTTGGCATGAAGAGGTTTTCTTGACGAAGGTTTTTGCTGCCACTGTAGAACGCCTCTCGGCGTAATAAAAATGCGAATAGCTAGCAGAGGTACAACAGTTTGCGTACTCGTTAATACAGATTCCAGACCTGCTAATGTCTGCTGAAGAATTGTATTGCAGAGTTTGTTCACATCTGCAAAGGCTTTTGTTTGTTTCTATTCATTTTAGTAACGACTTCTAGATTTAACAGAATGATACTGATTACTATCTTCTTTTTTTGGTAATTTTGTATTCTGCAGGCATTGGAGTTGTTCTTCCAGTGTTGAATGGGAAGCTAAATGGAATGGCTTTCCTAATGTTTCTGTGGTGGATCTCACCTGTAGGCTAGAGAAACCAACATCTTATGATGACGTGAAAGGAGCACGGAAGTATGTTTGATACTTTGCAAGCCACATATTTGTGATTTTTGATATATATTTTCTGCCGGATGATATTTCACTATTTTTTTATTAGTTTGAATTAGATGGGAGGCATAATTAATATTTTTTCTTAAGCAAGAATGCAGTAGATAATGTTCTAAATTAGTTCACACTAGATATTGAGTAGAAGGTTTCTTTTGTGTGTTAATGACATGATCTCACGAGTCTGATTGTTGCTTGCAGCAGCTGGGTTGTGGATTTGATTTCACACGTGGCATTTGTTGGTTCCCGCAAACGAAATCTTTTGTAATTTGAAGTATTTTAATTATTGTTTGAAAACCTTTTACCGAAGGTTTATCTAGAGAAAGGATTCATAGTTTAGTACTCAGAAAGCTGGGGGATACGGTTGTGTGATGAGATTTTATGAGAGTATCTCTGATAAGATGTGCTTTTCATATTTGAGGATGGTAAAATTTTGATTAGGTATGCTATGCCTTTATTACAATTTTTTTTTGGGAATAAATTTGATCTACATCGTTTTTCATTGAATTTGGAATCGAACATATGTATGTCATTCTTAATGTCATTTTGGGTCAGCAATATTATATTCTCTGTGTTATCGCTTTTTAAAGTTTCATCATATGTATTTTGCTCTTCCAATTTGGATGAATCTTCGGTATTAATTTCTTTTTGTTGAATTTCATTAAAAATCAAACCTTTCAAAATACAAACTTAAAATAAATAAGGAAAAAGTAAGTTTTAATGATAAAATTTGTTTTTACTATAAGTAAATTTTATTTTATTTTTTTTCAATAAAATTAAATATTTTGATTTTATGATTATAAATTGGAAAGATTCTTTATGTGGTTAAGAATTGTTGATTTACTTTCTAATTTTTTTAATTCTTTTTCTTTTTCTTTTTCTTAATTTTATTGACCACAAAAGTCTTCCAATTAAACACAAGAATATGTTGCAAATCTTATCAAACTGGATATTAATATAAAATATATGTTAAATTACTACACATAAAAATAAGTTTCTAAAATTTAGAAAATAAATATATTTAAAAATAAAAAATATAAAAAATCTTTAAAAAGAAAAATATTTGTTGATGTAATTGAAGACTAATTTTTTAATAATACAAGAGAAACAAAATTATAAAGGAATGAAAGCAATTATTTATTTTTTTTCAAATTTTAAATTAATATATAAATTAAAAATTAGAAAATTAAATAAAAAAGGAAATATTCTAAGTTTACTATTACACATAAAAATATGCTTTTAAATTTATATATTTAAAACATAAAATATTCAATATTGTTTTAAAAATATGAAAACATTTCAAAAAAAAATTGTATTTTATTAAAAATTAATATATCTTGAAGAAATAAATTATAAATTGAAGGTTTCACTATAAAATAATATACCAACTTAAATATACATTTAATGTAAAATAAAATATTTTCATAATAAATACGCATCTAAAATCAATTTAAAATAATAAAATTAAATACAAAGAAAATTTAATAAATTTATTATTAAACATAAACTAGAAGACTCAAAGAGTGATGGAAGTGAGAGTATTAGAGGAAGGGAAAACTTGAATCCCTGGAAGAGGTAGAGAATCAAACCAAAGAGGAAGAAGACTCAGTTGGTGCCCTTATAGTCCAACATCAACATATTTATGTTAATAATATATATAAAAACGTCGAGAGATATCCTTCTCGAGGTGTCTATTTTTTAATCAATTACTCACATAAAAGTGGAATAGATGCCTCGAGAAGGATATCTCTCGACGTTTTTATATATTATTAATAATAATATATATATTATGGTTATCAATAAAGATAGAAAACCATTTTAATAAGGACCCTCTTGCCATGTCCACCCATGATAATAGTTGGAACTGCAAAACTATTTTTCATATCATTTTCTAGTTGAAAAGGATAACCTTTTAGGATGTAGACAAGATCAAACCAAGGAAATCAGTTTTTACATGCATTAATTTTTGCATGCATTGCTTTTCATGCATATGTTTTTGTATACAAATATTATTTTCTCATGCATGTATTGTTTCTCCTCCATGCATGCTTTATTTTTCATACAAGTGTTATTTTCTTATACATGCATGCATTTGGGATACTTGGCATGCTTCTTAAAGAGATGCATGACCTTTTTATTTTAGGTAGGCTTTTAAGAAGGTAGTTGCCTCTCCATTGTATTTGATTTTTGTCTTCTATCATATAATTTTAGAGTTTTTTTTTAATAAAAGGGTAAAAACTTTATTGAAATCAAGAAATTAACAATACATAAGGATTAGGGAACCCATAGGCTCCCACAAAGGAAAACACAAGAAAAACCATCAAAAACCACCATCCATATAGACCATGCATCTTATCCCTCCATATCATTAACAATGACCCTCTCTAAATCATGATAGTAATTAGGGGATAACTGGCCCCACCCCTCAATATTCCAATCATCCACATGTTCTGAAGCCCATTTAGCCAAACAGTCAGCAACCTTATTCCATTCTCGTGGAATGTGCAAAAAAGACACCACTTCCAGTGAAGATCACCTCTACAAAATCTGTCGAACCACCAACATAATCTGCCAGTTAACCTCGACCACCTTTTTCTCATGCAACATATTAACAATAATTTGTGAATCAAATTCGCATAAAATCCTACACCAACCCAAGGCACAAGCACACTCAATAGCCTAGAGAATTGTCAACCCCTCCATGAAGTTGTTAGAATGCCTCCCTTTATGGATGGAGAAAAAGAAAATAACTGAACCAGAACAGTCTCTGCCAACTCCACCAATCCCAACAAGCCTAGGATTACCCCTAGAGGAACCATTTGTATTAATCTTCAGAAAATCCATCAGAGGAGGCAACCATCTTCCAACCCTTTCAATCTTCTTTTTAGCCCTCCTTCCTCTTTTGACACAAGCAGAGGCTGAAGACAACCTCTACAAGCCCAATCTATTCACAATATCATCATCACTTCTTTCCAATGAAAAAGACACATCGCATTTGGCTTTCACCATCTCTTGGACCATACCAACAAGTATGTGCCAAACCTGTTGAACCATCAGCCTGTCCCCATGAAAAAACCTACGATTCCTTTCCAACCAAAATTTCTAAAGGATGAATGTAGAACCAATGCACCACACAATCTAGAGGAAAGAGGCCTGGGAAGGGGGTCTTCCTAGATTGCTCCAGAACTCAACCAGAGAAGAAGCATGAACACATGGATGTTTCCAAACATCCCACCACAAATTCCAGAGTAGCATAGAATAAGGACAACAAAAAAATAAATGGGAAGAATTCTCCTCATTGCAGTTGCACAAAACACAAATAAAGGGACCTTGGAATCCCTGCTTCTGAAGATTATCCAAAGTCAAACATCTATTCCAAGCCAGATTCCACACAAAACAATTACACTTTGGCCATGAAAACTTGTTCCACACATGTTTCCACCAAGGGACCTCCACCCCCCAAAATTTACGAGACAACAACTCTTGATATCCACTAGCCACAATGAAATCACCCTTAGGATTTGAGCTATAAGCCAGAATATCCTTATCCCTAAGGGAACTGCATTGCCTACTAGCCAAAATATTTTGAAGCTCAGCATAATCCTCCTCCAACTTGATAATAGACCAATCACAAGGGTCCTTTCACCTAGCCACCTTCAGCTGCCCACATGGATAAAAATTCTTAAAATCACTCACTCTTGACCAACCAGCCTCCAAGAAGCATTGACAAAGATTCACTAAATTAGGATACTAGCACAAAATGGAGGAAAATCCATCCCAAGAATTAGTCCAAAAGAGAGCCTCGGCTCTCCTATTACATATCCTAAACAAGCCATCCTTGATCAATGCAACCCCTTTCTTAAGCATTCCCCAAATCAAAAAACCTTTCCCCACCAGAGGATACCTAGGAAGCTCCTCCTTCAAAACCCCTGGAAGGTACTTGTGAGATAAAATCCTTTCCTAGATATGATCCTGCTCCACACACCACCTCTAGTAAAACTTTGCAACCAATGCCAACCTAGACCAAGTCGAATGTAGCAATCCAAGACTCCCAAATTGTCTCGGGCTACATACAATATCCCACTTTACCAGGCTCCACTTGGAAGAGGACAAGCTACCCACCCATAATAATTGTCTAGCCATAGAGTCCAAATCCTTCACAAACCCAACAAGAGCCACCTGTAGCATGCACCTATAAATAGGAAGAGCCTACACCACAGACTTTAATAGCTGAACATGGCCAACAAAGGACAACCATCTATGAGTCCAATGATTAACCTTCGCATGAAACTTGTCCAAAATATTCTGCCATGATTCCCTAAGAAGTCTACCAACAGAGATGGGAATACTAAGATAAGTTAAAGAGCGAGAACCAATATGAAACCTCAAGATACGAGCAATATTTTGTTGAATAAGCCTCAAAGTATTGAAGAAGAAAATGGAAAATTTATCTTCATTAATCCTTTGACCAAGAGCAGCAAGATAGATATCCAAATTCTTGCACAAATTTGTAGCTTCTCTGATCTTAGCCATACCCATCAAGGAAGTATCATCCATAAATTGCAAGTGAGATTGAGGAGGAAAACCATTTCCCCACCCCAACCCTAGATAAAACCAAACTCCACATTGCATTTCACCAGTCTCCCCAGGACTTTAGCAAGAAGAATAAATAAATAAGGAGAGAGAGGATCCCCTTGATGAAGGCCTCTAAAAGCACTAAAAAGAGAAGGCTCACCATTTATCAACGCTAAGAAACAAGTGGAAGTAACACAACACATAACCCACTGGACCCACTCCTCAGCAAAACCAAAAGCAATAAGAATTTTTTGCAAGGACCACTTCACTCTATCATAGGCCTTTGCCATATCAAGCTTGATGAACATAGCCTTTTCTTTCAAGGATGCCATAGAATGAATGGTATCAGTAGCAATGACCACCCCATCTAGAATTTGTCGATCCTCCATAAAACCACTATATTCCTCAAAGATAAGCCCTCTAAGCCATCGCTTTAGCCTTTTAGTAATCAACTTGGAAATGATTTTATAAACCACATTACAAATGGAAATGGGTCAAAATTGACTCAGACGATCCGCCCCCTCACATTTGGGAATGAGAGAAAGGAAAGTAGAGTTCAAAGCCCAGAACATCTTCTTATTCATTTAAGACTCACGAACCACCTCCAAAAGGTCCAACTTAATGATATCCCAAAATTCTTGATAAAATTCAACTGGAAAGCCACCAGGGCTAGGGGCTTTCCCTTTCTTCATATGGAAAATAGTAGCCTCTATTTCCTCCAACAAGATATTTCCCAAAAGATGCGCATTCATCTCCCTAGTGACCAAAGAGGGGATACAAGATAAAACTTGGTTTTGTTTTGCCAAACCATCCTAAGAATCCTCCCTAAATAAAGAAGCAAAGAACTATGAAGCTTCTCTAGACATATCCTACAAAGAAGATAAATGCTCACCCTTGTCATTCACAAGAACAGGCATATAATTACCATGTCTCCTAGCTTTCACTAAGTTGAAGAAAATAGTGGTTTTTCTATCTCCCTCCTATAACCACTCAACTCCAGTGTTTTGTTTCCAATAAATTTCCTCACATAGCTCACACTCTTCCAAAGCTTTCAAATCCCTTGCCTCCTCCCTGAGTGAATCCTCATAAAGACCAAGCTCCCTTATCTCCTTAGTGATGACATCCAAGTCAACTTGAGCAGCAACCTTAGCATGAAAAATATTGCCAAAGCACTACTTATTCCACCTTTTGAGTTGATATTTTACATATTGCATTAGTTTGGAAAATGAATACATAGCAATGCCATAAGTAGGTCTTCCCCTCCTCCACCATTCAACCACATACTCTTGCAAAGAAGAATCTCTTAACCACATAAGTTGGAACTTGAAAGAGGGGCACTGAGCAACATGTGCCAAAGTAGTAGATAACTTAATGGGCCAGTGATCCGAGCCCCTCCAGTCCAAAATCTCAGAGTAAGTAGACTACCATCCACCAATCCAAAAACAAGAAACCAAGAAATGGTCAAGTCTCTCAGCAATACATTTCTCTCCCATTCTCCTATTGTTCCAAGTAAACCAACCATTACAAGGCTTAATGTCAACTAGATTCAATGTATAAATGTTATCATGAGAAAGGAAAGTAGAGGGCTCCAATCTCGCAATACCACCCTTCTTCTCATCCAACTCAATAATGGCATTGAAATCACCTGCAATAATCTAAGGGAAAAAAGGAGCACAGCTCCAAATAAAATTAATATGAGACCACAATAACTGCTTACCAAGAAAATCAGTAGGTGCATAGATGTTTGAAAGAAGAATAGTTTCCCTAGACTCCAGACTTGAAGCAGCCACATAGATGGAAGACTTGGAGGACATCCACCAAAGAGGACGGATCTTCAATGGGCTCCAAAGGCAAGCCACATCCCGTGCATTACCATGAGCCCCAATACACTAGCAATCACCTCACCCCCACAGCTTAGGCAATAGACCAATCATACCTTCAATAGTTAGCTTAGTTTCCTGTATAAAAAGAACATCAGGAGAATGAGTTCTCACCAAATCTCGAACAACTTTTTATCGAGGGCCACTGTTCAAGCCCCTTACATTCTAGGAGAGGATGATCATTTTGGAGGGTTAGAAAAATGGGAGTCCAAGGTCTTAACAGAAACAAACTCCACCAAAGTCTCCCCCATCAACTTTAATTTTTCCACATCCTTGTTTCTCCCAACTTTAGAATATTTCTCAGCAACCCCTTTCCTTAAGTCTTTTTGAAGAATTCCCTATGAAGGAGAAGCCTTGCTTCCTTTTTCTGATTCAGACCCCACTTTCACTAATGGAGAAGAGATCTCTCCCTCCCCAATCTTTGTAGGTCCACAAGAGTCTCAGACCTCCTATGAACCACTAAACTTAGATCTATTTCCATTTGTAAAGCCCCAGTCTCCTGAGAAGTTTGGTTAAAATCTAGAATAATTCCTTCCTGAACCCTATCTAAAACACCCTGATCCATAAACATCATTCCCAAATTCACCTCCCGCTAACTAAGATCATCCAGAACCTCAAATCTATTAAAGGTATCGCTATCTTGATGCTCCTTAAGAGTCCTCTTTTGACCTCGGTTCTGATTACAAGCCTTAGCAGGAATAAAACCCTCTACACCAACAGCCTCACCAAGAACAGGGTTCTTGCCTTTGTCATCCTTAGGAGGATTGTGTGGAGGCTGAGCAGCCTAAGACACATAAGATTTATACTTTGGGCATCTCCTTTATAAATGGCCATATTCATGATAGAGACGACAACAAAAGGGAAATGTCTCATAATCAAGCTACTACACCCAAGAGTACTAACTCACACGAATTTCCAAAGAATCTGGAAGAGGGTTATTTAAATCCATTTCAACACAAATGTGAGCAAAATTCATTACCTTCCTATCCTGTGTTTGCTGAGAAGGACCCATCAGTTTCCCCAACAACAAAGCAACTTGATGCAAGATGTCATTGCGCCAATATTCAACAAGAAATCTAGGGAGACAAACCCACACTAGAACCCGATTTGGAAGCTCCTCCGAAGGATCAAAACCTGCATGCCAAGGTTTAATAAATAAACCAATCTAGTTGTGGAAATAAGGCCCACCTTCAAACACTTTATTGTGATTCGCCAAGCAATTGAATGTCACCATGAAGTAATTGTTTGCTAACAACATTATTTCCATCTCAACCTTCGGGGACTAGGTACAATGAGCCCACGACTCCAAAAATCAAAGTGAAACCCTCCTTCCCAAGAACTTGCAGAGCAAAACATGCTTTGAGTAATACTCAATATCCTCCACGATTGATTCTGGTTGAATCATTAATGCTAGCCTATCTTTGCTTTGTTCCAAGCATCCATTAATTTTTAGAATATGGGGACCACTAGACGGAGTGACTCCTCCATTCCCTGAATCACTAGAAAGAAGGTTGTTATTAAAAACCATCGTTGCATGAGATGGAAATTTCACTCCAACTGTAGATCAAAAATCCAAAGCAAGATTGGCCCCCGAAGCTTCCCTTCGATCCATTGCCAAAGAGAAGACCAAACAAAAATCCTTAAATAAAGAGAGTCCTATGCCAAAACCTTGCTCCCAATCACTAGATCCAGTTGCTTAAAGTAGCAAATAATGTTACCACTAGTAGGAGAAACCCAAAATAAAATCTTATCCGATATAGATCACTAACCCCGAATACCATAAAACACCCCACCCACAAAAATTGAGCACTCCACACCCCCTGCAAACAACTCCACTCCCACATGCACGCAATGACACTAGCATGCAAACGAAAGACATTACAAGTCGTGCCCACACCACCGGCAATGTAGCGCCATCGCACATGGAGATAAAAATGGTTTAAGCCAATTTTAGAGTTTATTTTCACTTTTTATAATAAAAGCTTTTAATTTTATTTTAAAAAGTATATTGTAAACATATTTTAAGGATTTCATTAAATAACACTAATGTCTTTAGTGAGAGGAATTGACTATCTTATCTACTTTTCTCTCTATATTTTAAGGAATCTCATTTTAGAAAAAATAATATATTTTTAAAATCAATTTGAAATTATTGTAGAGAGTTTATGTGAGGTCACTTGGAAAAAGTGAGGAAGGAATTTTTTTAGATTCTTAAATTTGTTATTGTAGAAAAAAATATAAGTGTTTCTTATTAATTATGCTTGTTTGGCTTTTTATTTTCATGGTTGTGTCCATCAAAAATTTTGTGTCTGTGTTGTGCTAAAACATTATTTAGTTTTGAATTTATTCCTAATTATTATATATTGAATTAATTTATACAACTAAAATATTATGATCTCTAACAAGGTATCAAAGCCATTTTTAAATTATTATCATTTATTAAAATTAAAAATAATTTGTAGATATAAAATAAAAAAATATAGTAGACTCATGTAGTTTATATCAATTTATAATGAAAAATCTACCTACAACCTCTAAACTTATAAAATCACAACTTAGAAATTTACATAATTTGAGTGTATAAAATATAAGAATAAATTTAAATAATTTTATTTTAGAAAATTGAAAACTTACAAATATTCTTGGCATTTCATCCAAACTTTTACCCATATATTATTTTCTACCAAATATTAAATTTTGAAAATGTTTTAAGTAATATTTTTGCAATAATTTTTAAATAAAATTAAAGACTACAATCCTTTTTAATAACAATACTTAAAGTCATTGCTTTGACCACCACCCTACAAAAGAATTTTTTCCTTAACCCGCTTGAGGGTAGCCATCCCTCTAATAGCTCTGTTAAAATTGAGCTAATTGAAAGTTGGTCCCATTCTCCAAAAAAAAGACACTAAGAAGCATAAGATTCTTCCCTCTAAAAGTGTGGAGCCCATATGGTCTGAACTTCTTAAAATCACCCTATAAAAATGAAAGTCTACCCCCCCTTCGTTTCTTCTGGAAACACAAAGAAAAGAAAAATTATCTAAATACCCCTATTATTACCATACAAGATGATAAAGAAATAAGCCCTAATAGTGGTTCTAATCCCCCAACTGGTCATAGGTCAACTCGTTTGGCCCTTGCTGCTTCAAAAGGAAAAGAGTCAGGGAAAAAATCAATAATTCTAGGGACAAGAAGAGTGTTGCATTATTGGATCTTGAGAAGAAGAAAAGGAAAAAGGGCACCACGAATGAGTCGGATGCCTCCTCTGAGGAAGAGTATGTTCTGGATAGTCTTGGAGAATCAAATAATTTGAAAGAGGAGGATGTTTTAGCTTTTGAAGAGGTTGAGAAATCTAGTCAGGATGTGGAAGAAAATTACTCATCAAGTGATAGAGCATGGTGAGGCGAAGGGCTTTTTCCCAAAAGTTGACAAAGAAAAGAAAGATACTGAGGAGACACTAATTGATCTTGAGGATATAGATAATACCACTTTTCACCCTCTTAATGCTAAAACTCTAGTGGGGGAAAGATTGGGTACAGATATGACGATTATGGAAATTCTCATTGAAAGAATGGAGCAAGTTGAGAAAATGATGTAGAAGGAAGATAATTTTTCCAGATTCCAAGCTATTAAGAGTGCCATTAAGAATGTTTTCAAAGTGATAGAGGGCATCATGAAGAGATCTATTATGGGAACCATCTCTAGTCAGGGTAAGATCACTAAGCAGTAGAAGAAAAAAGGAAAGCAAGATGATACAAAGCGGTTTTAGACTATGGAAGAAAAGGAAAGTCTTGAAGGAATGGTGGATGACCTAAAGACAATATGGAGCCGAATTGAGGAGTCCTAATCCTCTATTTTTGGGTTTTGCTTCTTTTTTTTATGGTAGAGTTTGTCTGATTTATAGACTATCTTGTTATGTTTAAGTTTGATATTGGCTTGTATAGCCTGAAAATGATCTATATGTTGTTAATCTATGCTTTGATGGTCTTTGGTCTTTTGGACATTATGGATAGGAAATTCCCACTTTATTTGTGGACTGATATTAGTAGGTTATGGTTATTATTATACTGGTTCGTAGATAAGTTCATCTACTATATGTCTCTTATGTTTAGTTAGAGGTTGTTCCTTGTGCTATGTTTGAGGAGACCTTTTGTTGTTTCTTGTTGTCTCTTATGTTTTATTGTTCTGGCCCAAGTTTGGTTGGTCCAGAAGTTTTGATGTTTGTATGGGATCAGGGCCCTTTCCCTTCTTATCTAATAAAAAACAATAATTAAAGTCACTATTGTTTACATATTATCTCAGACATGTGCTTAAATTCCTTAAATGTCCATAATCAAATACAAATAGAAAAATATAAACTATAATTTTAAAAAAATCTAGTTATTTTAGGACATCTAAAATTCTAAGGCTCAACCATGGTGGTCATCGGTTAATATGCCTGTGTAGCCCCATTGTAACAAGATCCACATTTGTTTGAGGAATTTTTTCATAAATCTCTTTAAAAATGTAGGTAGTTGTCATAAAAACTAATAAAATTCCTCTATTTTATGTACATTTATGAACATCCATATCCTTTATTGGTGATTTGAGTTGTAAGTCTTGAATCTATAAGGTTGGATAATCTCCCAAATGTTAAGAGGTTTCAAACTTGGGAAGAATATCAAAAAATATATATTTAGGTTGGAAAACTAAGGACCAATTACTAAGGTAGGTAAGACCTTCACTTATAACTCTACAAGACTAAGAGGGGTTTCCCTAAGGTGTTGAATCAAATGACTCTATAGGAAATGGATAGTATTTTTATTACAAACATACCCATTGAAAATTATACCCCTGTATAGGTTTCCATAATGCATTTATATATTGGTTACACCATTGTATGACAAAAAGAGGGTTATCAAGTAAAGTGTTTAGATTATGGATATGATAACCCCTATTGTTGTAATACACTTATATACATGGAAGAAAGGAAGAAAAACACAAGTAAAAATGTAGATAAATATTAGTTTTTTTTCGATGTGTTGAGATGATAGAAAGGGGACAAACTACATATCAATGATTATATCTAGTTGGGCACAAAAAATAGAATTTATACAAAACATACAACAATCAAAACCAACTAGGATACATCAATAAAGATATACCTAAATAATATATCTATGAATGGTGATCCTAGACCTACACAAACACAAAGAACAAACACATTATTAGTCCAATATGCAAGTTAGAAACAAAATTCTCCATGAAATTCGTTTGAAACATGAAAACAAGAAATAAGTGAAGAACACAAGTAAAAAAACTATCAAATCCTATTTTAATGTCCAAACTCTCAATCCCATGGGGGAATTGGTGCCATTTTGATGTGGAAAATGGCCCTTTCCCAATTCCTTGCAAGCTTGATGATCAATGGTCAAGATTTGATACTCCTTGATGAAATTTCTCCATAACCTAGCTATGAAATTATGAAAATGGATGAACTTGATTCAAAACATGAAGATGATAACTTTGCACAAGTTTTGGATGAAAATGCCTAAGATTGTGGATCCAAAATCAATAAGAGAGCCTTCTATTTATAGAAGAGGATGGTGGAGGATGAGGCAAAATGGATGAATGTGGGATCAAACACCAACCAATAGCATAATGCCACTTGTCATCATGTGAGTGGAAAAAGGTGGAGCACATTTGGATGAATGTGCACATTAATGCAATTAGGTGGAAATTCAAAATTGGAGAAGTGACAAGTTGGAGGGAGAGAAGAAATGAATTAAATGCCACTTGGCTCGAGAAAAGGACATGTAAGAGGCATTTAATGCCTTGTTGGATGGACAAGTACTTTTGGGGGGAGATTTCAAATTTGAGGAATATTCCATCCTTTGATGCCTTTTTGAATGAAAAAGGAAGATTTATAAATTATTAAATTGATTTTCATGAGCAAGTTGCAAAAGCTAGAGAATTTGATGGATTAAGATTAGGATTAATCAGGATTTGATTAATTTAAGAGGAGATTAGCTGATTTGACAATTTGATTTAGATTTTAGGATTTAAATAAATCAAAGTGAGAGGAATAATGAATTTAGACTTAATTAAATAAAGATTGATTTATTTAATTAAAGAGGATGGTGTTAGACTTAATCAAATCAATGTTAATTTATTTAATTAAAGGAGATGACTCTAGAGATTAATTAAATAAAATGAATTATTTAATTAAAAGGACTATAGGATTAATTAAACAAAATGATTTATTTAATTAATAGGAGATGATGACTTAATTAGATAAATTTGATTTATTTAATTAAGAGATGAAATACGATGAATTTAATCAAATAAAGATTATTCAATTAAATTGATTAGTAAAGGAGATGATTTAGGATGAACTAGTGTTAGTAAAATCAGGATCAGGTGTATAGGATCAATCAGTATATTTTTCATGTCTACATTGTGCCCCTCTTTGAAGCAATGTACCCGTTACGTTGGTGCAAAGAATAAACTTCTGTAATCAAAATTTTAAAAAAAATCATTTTTTTTAGATGCCCCACTACTGCCCTAGTGAAAGAATTATGCTAGTATACTATCCCCTCGAGAGATTGGACAAAAATTTGGATTTTTGGGTGATCTCGCGAAAAAAAGAGGACAAGCTACCTGATGGGTCCAGAAAGGCTCCAAGATGCCAAAACATGCCAAAACGCGAAAAAATGATGCAAAATGAGCCTCGATTGGATGAAAATGGGATCGAGGGTCTAAAACCCTAGGTTGATAGCTAAACAGGGTCAAAAAACCCTAGTTTTCATGCTTAAATAGCCCTCGAGGGGTCACTTTCAATTCATTTGCACACTTAGCCTTTAGAGATTTGAACATTTTGAGCTCCGACCTTCGTTCGAGATCGCACAAAGAGTGCTTCCCCATCACATTTTGGAGCAAGTGTGAGTGTACCAGTGACTTCCAAGCGCAGGACCACTGGTATGTGACCCTAACCCATCTTGTTTTTTGATCTTCGTGCACATTTATTAGGGTTAGAAAGTCAAACAAGTCAAGCGGCACTATTTGGCACCGCTGAAAAGGTATAATGGCATCGTGCGGCCTTAAAGTGTGCCACTTTTGAGTCTTGTGACGCAGCATCACAATTTGGCAATTAAGGGTCAAACTCCAAATGGCAACGCATATGCAAATAGCACTGCCACGAGTCAGTTAGGAGATTAGGGTTTAGGGTCAAATAGCGTTGCCACGGAAAAGTCTAGAATTTAGAGGCTTCCAATGGCACAGTTTGGAGCTTTCAAACAATGACACAATTGCAAACAACACCTTTGTTGTTTCGATCACAAAAACTTCAAATGGGATCCTAATTTTTTTTATGAAACTTGACGATGTGGCTTTACTGGTGTAGGAGGACGCAAAGCCAGTACATTCACATGAGCACAAGTCCTCGATTCATAGCAAATTGACTGGAGTGCACGAGTTGCTCTAGGAGCACCTTGGGGCGATTGGCCTATGGTACGTCACATACGTTCCCGCCATCAAGACACATTTAGGCATGATGACCACACTAGAAAAGCGATGGCACAGTGAGACATCATTGTTTCACTTCCCCACAAGTGAGGCAACCATCACATTGGAGGACGTCTAGTGTATCCTTCAATTGCCCATCCATGGTGATAGGGTTATCTATGACATGGACGCTGAGATAGATGCCTGCTATGAGGTTATGGGACTGGATGAGATTATTTTTTTGAGGGTTAGATCGAGCTAGAGTAGTACAGAAGTCATGTATCAACATTTTGATTGATTTTGGATGCCATCATCTCAGGCCTTGTGGCACCAGATCAGTGCGACTGATATTTCAATCTAGGATGGGGTCTAACCTGGGAGCGGATGCTCCACCAGAGAGAGTGCTTTGTGTGGGGACCAATGATGCTAGCTTCACTCTATCATGATTTGCACGAGTTTTCCTACTGCAACAGCAGGGCCATCAGGGCCGGAGTGACACTTCTTCACATCTAGGCCTGGGAGCACATTGTTGTGCTTCATCCATGAGTTACAGTTGTTGATGTGGAGCCAGATGATCTAGCAGTTTGGAGATACAAGGGTGGGTTGACTTTTACCCATACAGGAGTGGTTGGCATCCCTCACTGGAGGAGGATCATTGACAAGATGATTGTCTTCACTTGGAGGCCCTGGCTCGAGATGCCTACCTAGTATGATGACGTTCAACAACTTTTCTTTGTGAGGCAAGATAGACTTATTCAGGGCAGAGAGCACACTATGATCGAGCATTATTTTCCTAATCGGGTGGCTAGGCAATTCAAAGATACTCAAGACAGGCCCAATGATCAGTACATGGCCATATTTGCTCGTACTATGAGGGAGACTACATGGGGTCGGAGGATACCTCCAGAGGATGCAGTGGACAGCTTCACATAGCTGGTGGTGAGGCCATGGCCATATGATCAGGGGAAGGTAGACCTAGGGACCACATAGGCATATCGTGATTGGTTCAAGCCACTAGTTAGATTGATAGTGCCAGGGGCAGCTTTACCACAGCGGAAACCCCGAGGTCGACCAGCAAGGCGGGGGCGAGGGAGAGGAGGCTAAGGAGACGGGGATGGAGACAGAGATAGAGGAAGAGGAGGAGGTGGACCACCTCCAGACCAATGAGGGAAGAGGGATGGATAGAGAGACCAATTGAGAGATGGGGATCTGTAGAAAGATGCCTCAAGGAACTCATAGTAGCCTCTGAGAGACTAGCAGCCACCACCACCACCACCACCACCTTAGCCAGACCAAAGGGACGCACTGATTCAACAGCTGCAAGCATAGGTTTCTACACTAACAGCTGAGAGAGATCAAGCCCGAGTGGAGTGGGATTAGGCTGTGTAGTAGAGACAGGCTGTAGAGCTTCAGTTAGTATAGGAGGTGGGCCTCTGACAACGACTCAAGAGTATGGCAGTCACAGCCCAGGGTAGGACAGTCTCGGTATGCATGTACCGAGGTACAATGAGAGAGGCAGAGTACTATCGAGTACATTATCATTAGGCAGTGCCTCGAGCAGCTTGGGTGACAGATTTCTCACAGTAGACAGGGTAGAGGCAGGATTAGCTTGAGAGACAGTCGGGCGAGGGAGCAGCCATTAGGGCTAGCTCACATTTTTTATCAAAGACATCGTTCTTTTTGTGATCCATAGGCTCCATTTTTTTATATCCCTATGGGCATTTGTATATATTGATTGATACATACACATTTGATCCTGATTCTTTGTACCATGATAGTTGTTATTTATATGATCTATAATATGATCAATTTGATCTGATATATGATGTGTCCTATTCTATTTATGCATTGATGGATGGATGCATTTAACTTTCTATATGCGATGTTCTATATGTGATGTGATGATATGATATGACTTTTTGTATGCTTTTATGTGATGCAATGCAATATATGCTTTTATGTGATGTGATGTCGTGATTATGCAGATGTTTATGGATGTATTTCTTTTTTAGTATCTTTCTATGCACTTTTTATGATGATGATGTGGATGCAAATGATTTAAAATTCTTAGACTAACAGATCTATATTATGCACCTAATGGATGATGATGTTGAGATGTATGGGATGTTAAGACATATTCCTTTTCTTTTATAGTACTTTTTCCATGTATGATATGATGATGATGTGGATGCAAATGATGTTGCACATGTTATGATGTGATGATGTTTATGCAATGATGCAAATGGATGGTTTTGATGATGCATATGATATGATTTAATAATTCCTATGTGATGATACTTTTATGTTTATGCAATGGATGCAAATGTTTGGTTTTGATGATGCATATAATATGATTTAATAATGCCTATGTGATGATACTTTTATGTTTATGCAATGGATGCAAGTGTATGGTTTATGAGATGCTTAGAATAACCGATCTATATTATGCAATGATGAAATGCAATGCATGTGATATGATTAATATTTCCTCTATGATATGTCATGATATGCATTATGTTGACGGTTTGTGGGTGTAGGATGGATGCATTAGTGATGTTTTTGATTAACTATCATGGTACCATGTTAGCGTGGAAAGAAGGAAGAAGAAATAAGATCCAACAAACCTACCTTATTAGAGATGATGATGATGATGATGATGATGATTCGCTTATCAGGAATTTGGATTTTAAAAGGTCTATTTACCTTATGTTTGATAATACACATAGGAATGATGCATCAAGGTATAAAGGACCAGGATGGCATTGCACCTAGTGCGATGGACTTTGACTCGACAATCAGATAGGAATACTCCTCATCACACCTGACATACGAAACCCTATTTAGAATGCAATTTAGATATTTCAAACATCTCAGACCCAAACATAGAAAGGCAAGCCTTCCTATGTGGTCAACAAGACACCTAAAATACCCTCCCTACATCCAAACAAAACACATTACAAGAACATCCAACAAGTACAACAGATAAAAAGATAATGATCATTGCCCCATTCCTTTCTCTCTAAATCCTTTTGTTTGGACATCATTGAGAGGTCATTGAAATGAGCGCAATAAGATAAATCAACAAGAAAAAGATCAAGCAAACAAACAAGCTAATGTTCTTCAATACCGCTAGCCAAGACTAAACTACAGTGATGCCTGATGTTGATGTCCATTGTAGGAAGGATGCATCCTAGGACATGATGTTATCAAATGATTTGGGACAAAATGGATGATAGGCTATTGATACCAAGAGTTGACCAACTTGTTTACTTACTAACCTAGACTTGATACTTTGACATTTGAGTTTTCACTTGTAACCTACTAAACTTATTTTTGACTGTTTTACCAAAGATTGAGGGTGACAATTGCTTATTATGAGTGATACTTATTGAGGGTGAGAGCAAGGTGGGATGGATGGATTTTTCAAATATTTGGATGTTTTTGGTGTTTTTGAAATGTTTTGAGGTTAGTTTTGGTATTTTCAAGATTTTGCAAATGTTTTGATTTTCAAAATTTCCAATGTTTTGGGGATTTTATGAGATTTTGACCACGAGACTAACCTAAAGACCTATCCTAGGGGCCTCAAGAGCTTATCAACAGATGAGTCTTGCCTACATTATACACATAGAGACCACATAGTTGACTGACACAAACTGACTATTGATGAGATATGCGCAAATGGATTTCTAGTTTATTATGACAGACTCCTAAAGGACTAACCTAAGTGTCTCAGGGGATGATCGAAGATCAACCTTGCCTACGTTCAGAGCTCATAGACCTGTAGTTTGACAAGACTCTGTTTTTAACTTTTTCACTTACATTTTTGACCTATTTTGGGATTTTGATATGTTTTGAATGTTTTTGGATTTTTTGATTTTGAGAAGACTTCAAGAATATACATGAATCTGATCTGATGAGAATGTGCCCCTAGCATGATGCAATAGACTACTCCAATATAGGTAGGACAAAGTGACCTTAAGAATGGGCCAAGTAGTACTAGGAGGGATCATGACACAAATAGAGGACCAAGCTATGATGCGGATGCGGACGGGTGATGGATGGAGATATGGAATGAAATGGATGATGGATGGATGGAATGCGATGGATGGATGATGCAGAACAAGCCATGGAGATTCTAGTGGATGGAAAGTGCTTATTTACACAAGCGCCTATTTTCCAAGTTTTCACCAAGGTACTTGCCCAAAGTGCCACTAAAGTGTTTTTCACTAGAGGACAATTTTTCTCTTTACTATTTTTAATCCTTTTTCTAATTTTTTTGTATTTTTGGTTTTATACCTTGAAATATTTAGGCATAAATTTTTTTGAGATGGGAGCTATTCATGGGCTCTTGTAGAGGTTCATCTTCTGGTGTTGATAATTGATATGCCCCTAACTTGTAATTCACTGTGATGATGAAGGGTCCCGACCAATTGGGTTCAAAATTTTCCTTGCTATCTGGATTCAGAACATTCTTTTGATTCTCCTTCATCACAAGCTCTTCGACTTAGAAGGTTTGACTCCCGATCTTCTTGTTGTAGCTTTGTTTGAGTCATTTTTGGTAGACTTACAAATGGTTTAAGGCATCCATGCGCCACTCATCCAGTAGTTCCAATTCGTTTAATCTTGACACTCGATATTCCTCATCTGTGATGAGATTCTGCAATGATATCCTCAAGGATGGGAGCTTGATCTGAATGGGGAGTATGGAATATGATCTGTAGACTAGGGAGAATGGGGTGGCACCTGTTGGTGTGCAGATGCTTGTTTGGTAAGCCCATAGGGCGGGATTCAATTGGAGATGCCAATCACGACCAACATCATTGACTATTTTCTTGAGGATTTTCAGGATGGTCTTATTTGTAACCTCAACTTGGTCGTTTCCTTGGGGGTAGTATGGAGTGGAAAAGCGATATTGGATTTTGAACTTGTGGCATAGGTCTCAAACATCCTAGTTTTTGAAAGGTGTCCCATTATCTAAGATAATGGCCTGAGGGACATTGTAGTGACAAATTAGGTAGTTCAGGATGAACTTTGATATCTACTTTCCTATGATATAGGTCATGGGGATGGCTTCCACCCACTTGGTGAAGTACTCAGTGGCAGTGATGATGAACTTATGTCCACTGGATGAGGTGGAGGTAATTTTTCCAATGAGTTCAAGCCCCCATTGTGAAAAGGGCCAAGGTGTAACAATCGGGTGGAGCTCCTAAGCTGGTGCATGGATGAGATCCCCATGCTGCTAACACTACAAACACCTTTTGACATAATCATGTGCTTCTCTTTCCATTGTAGGCCAATAGTACCCTGTCCTTAGCAATTTCTTAGCCAAGGCCATACCACTCGAATGTGAACCAAAAATGTTGTTATGTACCTCGGTCAAAGTGTTCAAAGCTTCCTCAACATTTAGGCATCGTAAAAGTGTTCCTTCAGTGCTTTTACAGTATAGGGTATCTACTAGGATGACAGGACGAGATGACTTTTTGACAAAGGCTCTTTTGAGGTTCGGGGTTATATCTATGGGGAGGACTCCTATTCTCAAGTAGGCGTATATATCATGATACCAGGGATCACCGGGACCAACGATTTCACACACAAATTCATACTCTAGTACCTCGAATGTTGGTATGAGAAGCTTCTCTATGAGAAACTCTTGCTTTGGGATGTCGTGTGGGATATCCAATAGTGATCCAATTGTTGCCATGGCATTCGCCACTCTGTTATTTGCTCTTGGTAGCTGCTCAAATGTGATATCAATGAATAACTCCTTGAGGCTTTCCACCAACTTCTTGTATGGAGTCAACTTGTCATCCTTTGTTTGATATTCATCGTTTACCTAGTTGATTATGAGATGTGAGTCTCCATAGACCTTAAGTGCGATGATCTGCCACTACACTGCAATTCTCAGCCCTATGACAAGAGCCTCATATTTTGTGATGTTATTTGTGCACGGGAATGACAGCTTGTATGATTTAGGTATGCAATCCCCTTGTGGAGTGATGAAGAAGATTCCCGCTCCTGACCCATGTTGTGTATAGGATCCATCAAAGTACATTTTCTAGTGATCCACAACATTTAGGTTGAATATTGATTCGTCGGGGAATTCTAATACAAGTGGGTTCTCTGAGTATATCGGTGCCTTTGCCAGTTGGTCTGCAATTGCTTGTCCTTTGATGGCCTTGCATTCCACATACTCAATGTCATGCTACATTAGGCTCATAACCCACTTATCTTTTTGCCCTGTAAGTGTTGCCTTAGAAAGTAGGTACTTAAGCGAGTATATCTTTGCAATGAGCTTTATTTGATGTGCTAGCATGTAATGCTGAACTTTTGTGCTACAAACACAATTGCTAGAAAATATTTTTCAATGGATGTATATCTCAACTCATGTGCCACCATGGTTCAGCTGATGTAGTAGATAGCTCTCTCTTTTCCATTTTCATTGCGTTGTGCTAAGAGAGCACCAAGAGTTGTTGTTGTTGTTGATATATATAATATCAAGGGTTTACCTAGAATTGGCGGCATGAGAACTGGCGATGTGAGTAATTACTCCTTAATTTTTTTGAAGGCCTGTTCGCATTTCTCATCCCATTTGTATGCTACCCCCTTGTGGAGTAGATGAGAGTATGGACAGTCTTGTCTGCTAGTTGCGCTATGAATCAGCGGATGGAATGGAGTCTTCCTTGTAGGCCTCTTAGTTGTTTTAATGTTTTTGGTGCCTCCATTTCGAGGATTGCTTTGGCTTTGGCAGGGTCTGCCTCGATTCCTCTCATGGATGCAATGTACCCTAGAAGCTTTCCTGGTCGTACCCTGAAGACACACTTTTTTAGATTTAGTCAAACCTTTTACTTTTCTAGCCTGTCAAAGATAGCGCTCATAGCTGATATGTGATCTTGTCTTTTCTTGGATTTAGCCAATATATCATCCACATAATCTTCCATAGTTTTATGGATCATGTCATGAAAGATTAGTGGCATGTCCCTCTAATAGGTAGCTCTCACATTTTTCAACCCGAACGACATCATATTCCGGCAATATGTCCCCCATGGGCAAGTGAAAGCTATTTTATGTTGGTCATCTTTTGCTATCATGATCTAGTTGTAACATGAGAATCTATCCATTAATGATAGTATCACATGTCCTGCCGTCATATCCACAATCATGTCAATGTTTGGTAGAGGGAAATCATCCTTGGGACATGCTTTGTTTAGATCTCTGAAGTTCGTGTAGATGCGGATGTCCCTAGTGGGCTTGGAAATAGGTACAAGATTGGAGACCCACTCTGGATAATCAATTGGTCGTATGAACCCTACATCTAGGAGATTTTGTAATTCCATTTTGACCAACAATGCTATTTGGGGATGCATTTTCCTTAGCTTTTGTCTCACTGGCTTTTCTTTGGGATATATAGCTAGGTGGTGGACCACAACTTCCGAATCAAGGCCCGACATGTTGGCATAGGTCCATGCAAAGTTTATCTTTATTTCTTTTAGGAATGTAGCTAGGAGTTCTTGCTCTTTTGTTAGAAGTGATCTGCATAGAATGTTATGTGTGGTGTCTTTTTTGTTCCTAGGTTGACTAGATTGCACTTCTCTACTAAGACCACTAACTTCTTCTAATGAATGGAACTAAGAGGAAGATTGAATCCTTCATCCTTCTATGCCTGAGAGGTTTTCACCATGGGATGTGTCCTTTATTTTTACTATTTTTGGGTCAGAGAGTGACATAGTGTGGTTTTCACTCAAATACCTAGAGATTATTCTCAAATTTTCACTTTTGCAACTGAAGGATTCAATCGTTTCCCCATAATACGCATGTGTTTCCAATATGATGTCGAACCCGACCTTTTCATCTACATATGGTATCATATCCCACAATCCCATGAATTCCGAGAGTGCCTCATCATTTTCGAATGTGTCCAAAATTGGTGGTCCTCATTGGTTGTAATCGATGAGTTGGGGATAGACTAAGTTTATTTCACGGGTTTGATGGTCTGACTCAAAGATAGGGTGCTAATCATGAGTAGGGATGAATCTGTAAAAGTATGGGTAAGTCATTTATAGGATCCTCATCACTACTACACACATTAGTTATGTCAAAGGTAAAGTTGTCTATGACTTGACCTGTGGATACTAGTAATTGAAGGATGGATGTTGATAGTTGAGGAGGAGTTTTGACCTTTCTAACCAAGGCACCTTTTCCAAGTATGGTCACCTTTGGAGGGGTACATTCGAGGCCAATATTTCTCATACGCTTCTCTGGAATGAGAGGTACTAGAAGACCATTGTCATTTTGTCCAAGTTTTTTGTTTCTGTTGTAGCCCATACCAAGCATCATTTGTAATCCTTTGTTGCTCTCATCCATGGGAAGATTAGGTGTGGGCCTTTCATCTTGGTATAGCAAGCTTGATATGTTTTTTTCATCTACTATCTCTTGACTTAGATCCCCACAACATCTGAATCTAGAAGGGTCTACCCTGAAGGTTTGGGATGATGTTTCAGCTGGTTGGGGTTGCCCATAAGACCTAGGAGATTGAGGTAACTCTCCTATTACGAAAGCACTTTTCTTCATTTTATAATCCTCACACCCATTGTCTTGGATAATGACCAAGTGTCTTTGTCTCAAAAGTGGAGGCCAAGGTAGTTGGGTCTACATACGGAGTGGTGGGGCCTTCATCATTCTTTGGTACTTGGGGGATCTTGTAATAATCTGCTTCCAAATTATTGCAGTAAGGAAAGGGTTCGAGATCACCATAGACCATGACCTCTTGATTTTGATAAGGGAATTTGATGCACTGATGGAAGGTTGATGTGATAGCTTTCATCCCATGGATCCATGGATGCCCTAGGAGGATGTTATAAGGTAAATCAAGGTCAAGAACCTATCATGTGGTTTCCATAATGGATGGCCCTACTTGAATAGGGAGTTGAATAGTGCCCTAAGACACTCTTTCCTGATCATCATATGTTCTAATTGTGATGCCCTTACCATTTTCAATGGCATCCTCGTAGAATCCCAAATTCTGTATTAGTTTGAGTGAACAGATATTTAGGCCTACACCCCCATCCACCAAGACCCTTTTGACTTTGTTTTTATGAACCAGGACTTCAAGATGGAGCACGTGATTATGAGATGGTTGGGAAGGAAAGTCCTAGTTGGAGAATGTTAGGAGATTTGGGGTGGTGATGTGTCCGACCATAGCTTGGAACTGGTTAGCATCAAGATCCGTGAAGATGGTGGATGAAGCCAATGCTTCCTCTAGGATTTTTCTATGTACGGGTGATATCTTCAACAACTCCATGATGGAGATCTGAGTAGGGGTTATTTTCAGCTGGTCCAAGACATTGTAGCCATTAGGAATGGATCTCAGATTTGAGGTAGATGCTCTAGGTGGCTGTGATGACCCAACAATGGTAACTTTGTTGCCACGTGTGGTGACTCCACAATCAACTTTGGCTCCCTTGATGTTAAGAACAGTGACCCATTCATCTATGGATGCGACAACATGATTGTACACATGGTTCACATTGGCGTACTTGGTCTTTCCATGATTTTTCCCTTTGTTATGATCTGACATCGGATTGGTGTATATTTAAGGTCTTGATTTCCAGCTAGTTGTTCAACGTTTATGACCTTGTCATCGATGAGGTCTTGGATAATATTTTTCAGCCTCATGCAACTAGTTGTTGTGTGCCCCTTGATTTTATGAAAATCACAAAGGTGGTTCTCATTGTACCATGGTGGTTTCACTTGGGATTCTTGATAATTCTCATAAGTGGGAATTTTGATGAGATTTTTTGTTTACTAGTTTCTTCATGACCAATTCAATTGGTTCCCCAAGGGATTTGTACTTTCGCTTGGGGGGATATTTGTTCCGCAGAGGTGGCCCCCCTTGATTATTCAGGTTATTGACTTGATTATTGGGCGGTTGTTGTGATACCGCGTTGGATTGAGTGTTGTTTTGATTGTTTCCTTGCGGTTGTTGGTATGATTGCATGTTTTGTTTTGGAGCATTGATTATGACCTTGGCATCCACCACACCATCACTAGTGGCATTCCTGTTCTTCACCCATGTGTGAGGTTTTTCATTATAGCTGGTGGATGGGTGGTTGTCTTGATGTTCTTAATATGTGGGTGTCCCCCCTTGTGCAATAAGGGCTCGTTCGATGTTGAGCAACTTGGGGATCAAATGGTCATATGTGGTGATACATTGCATCTTGAGATGGAATGACAATGTTTTCTCGAGATTAGCAATGATGGTGCAAATTTGTTGTTCCTCTAGCATGGTCCATTTACTCCTGTTGGCCTTGGATCACCATCGTTGCAAGAAGGAAATGAATGATTCCCCCTTAGCTTGTTTGAGCGCAAATAGTGCCTCTAGACTAACATCCATGCCAATGTTGAATACGTAATTTTTGATGAATGCATCTATGATCTCTTGGAACTTTTTGATTCTCGGAGGAAGGCGAGAGAACCACTCCATGGCAGGACCATCCAAGCTTCAAGGGAATAGCTGCATTAAATATGTATCATCATATGTGACCTCCATGCAATGTACTTGGAAATCCCTGATGTGATCTTCAAGGTTTCCTGTTCCATGATATTTGTCAAATTTAGGGATTTCAACCCCCTTTGGGAATGGTACCATTTGAAGGATCATGTTGAATGGATAGGGGCATAGATTGCTGGGTGTCTTTGTTGTTTTCCCTAATTGGAGATCTAGCACTTGTTGCGAGAGCAATTTGATTTGTGTCATCACCTCGTTTTGCAGATCGGGAGGTGGAGTGAATGTGTTTTGAAGTGGTGGATTTGTTCGAGTGATAGGTGGAGTGTTGGATGTGTTGGTGGGAGTTTTTTGCAAGCTCTGTTGTGCAATAAAGGCTTGTTGATATGCCTACATTTGTTGTTGTGCCAACAACGCTTGTTGTTGGTCTTGTTACTGTTGTTCCAACAACACTTGTTGTTGTTCTTGTTGTTGTTGTGCCAACAATGCTTGTTGTTGGGATACTAATTGGGATGCTTCTTATTGTGCTTGGTACTATTGTAGGGCTTGTTGATATGCTTTTTGTTGAGTTGCTTTCAATTGTACATGGTATTGAGCTTGTGCTTGTTCTTGCTGAACTTGATATTGGGCTTGAGCTTGAGCCTATGCTTTTTGGGCTACTTGTGCAACCTGGGCAGCCTGTGCAGTTTGTGCAGCTTGTGCAACTTGAGCTGCTTGCACAGCTTGGGTGGCTTGCTGTTGTTGCAACAAATCCTAAGCTTAGGCAACCTATTGTGCTTGTGGCACTTGTTGTGTGGCTTGAGTTACCTGTGCTTGTTGAGCAGCTTGTTGTGCAGCTTGTGTGTTTTGGGCTTGTTGAGCTTGGAACTACTAAAGTTCCTTTTGTTAGGCTTGATGAGCTGCTTGCAACGTGATGCTATATTGGTTGGCCACGTTTGGTCTTGGTGGCGGTGGTGGTGGCAGATTTGGAATGGTGTTTGTTTTTGTGATGAGAGGTGTTGTTGGATTGATGATAGAGGTTTGTGTAGTGGATGGTGCAATTGATATGCTTGGTCCTTGAGAGACCATGTTTATGGATGGTGCAGTGATTTCTTGGGTTTCTTGGATGGTTACCACCTATTGTTGTGATATCGATGGAAAGATCAGAGAATTTAGTATGATGTTTTGATTTATGATTAGGGGTTTCTTTTATTTTGTTGATTAATGTCTGGTAAAGGGGGGAGCCCTAAACCGAGGAGTGGTGTTGATGTTAATGGAAAAGGTGGAAGTGGTGGAAAAATAGGTGGTGTGTTCCCTTAAGGAAATGATGATGATGAGGGGTCAAAGATTCCCCCTTGTCCAAATAACCCACCTTCTCCTTGTGAAGTCATAGGGAGAGAGGTTTGTGTGTTGAGAGGATATGTCAGTGTTGTTTGAAAAGAGGATGGGTCATTGGGGCCATGAAAGGTGAGCGGAACATATGCGTATAGCGGATTCAATGGGATGGATTGACCCAATATGGTATCTTCATCCAAGTCTTGGTTGTTCACAAGGAGATGTGTTTGAAGTGCATGAAGCAATGAGCTCCCCTTGTTAACAATTGGTTGAGTTGGCATAATGGATGATGTGATTTGGGGGATGATTTGAGTGATGCTTTTAAATGGAGGTGTGGATGAGATTGGAGGCATAATCCCAAGATATTTCTCCACAAGAGTGCTCACATCACAGTCGGAAGGGAGTTTAGCCCCTTCTTTGGCCAATTCTCGCATGTATTGTGAGGGATTGAATTTCATCATGGCATTAACAATTTTGCAAGTCTTAGGATTTTGGACCATTTCAATAATTTCATCTTGAGTCATCCCTAGAACATTGTTGGTGATGTCCTCCACTTGGCCACCTTCCTCTTGAGAATCTTGTGGGAGTGGAGGAAGATTGAGCGTGGGGTTGCTAGGCCCAATGGGATTGATTTCGGGAGCGGTTTGACTCAAGTCACTCGAAGTGGATGTTTATTGTTTGTTTCCATGTTCTTCTTGTGTTGAGATCTAGTTTGGACCATAAAATGAGGATCAATTTTCAGGAATGGGAGGTGAACCTTTAATTCCTTGGATTGATCTAAACTTTAGGTACAAAAAAGAGAGTCTAAGATATTAAGGATCAAAAGGATGGTGATGAGATAATGAAAGATGGATGATTGATGAATGATTGGAACTCTTAGGGAACCTTGAAGAGGATGCTAAACTTTAGGACTTTTGGATTTGATGCTTGATTTGATTTTGGACTTTGATTTTGGAGTGATTTGATTTGATTTTGATTTTGATTGGATTTGGTTTGGATAATGAACTCATAAACTCTAAGAGGTTGGATGTTGTTCTAGAGTAAACTTGTCCACAAGATGATAATTTGACTAAGTGTGCAAAGAAGGATTCATCTACACACACCTAGTCAAACAAGATGATTTGGATTTGTTTTGATTTTTGATTTCAAGAGGATTTTCCCAAAGTTTAGCCTGAAGGATTTTTTCAAGATTTCCAAGAGTTGTTTGTGAGATGGATTTTGATTTTGGTGTTTGAGGGATGGATAAAGGTGTTTTTATTTTGATCCTAAGAGACTTAGAGAGACTTTTGTTTACTAACCAAGGTATTGAAGAACATGCTATTACTTCCTATGTGAGATAGTCAAACCTTTGAAAGAGACTTGGTTTTTTACAATAGTAAAATGAATACAAATTTGGATTATTCCTTGATGCACGTTTGTAAAAGTTGAAGGTCAATCTTTCTCTAAATTTGTAAAGCATGGACAAACGTTTCTTGCAAGCTTTTTGACTAAGACCTTTGGACTTTGGTTTTCGGATTTTGATCTTTCGGGAAATAATTTGGAAGAGAACATGTGTGGGGTCCAATTGTTTCTTATCTTTGCTTAATGAGTTCTTTTTACCACAAACACTTTCTTGATTAAGTTTTCAAACTAAATGTCTAATGTCCCAATTTATTCTCATCCCATAAATTCCATTATGTGGAAATCAAGGAAATTAAGGCCAAAGTTCCCTATTGTTGACTTTAGTGAGAGAAAATTCTGATGTAAATTTAAATGCTTAGAAGCCTATAAGGATAGAATCCCTAGGGCAAGCAATAGCACTTGGACTTCGTCAAAGGTATTTGCTTCGTCTAAAGGGTTTGAAATTTGATGATTATGTTGAATGTTTGTTTTCCAATGTTTTAGATCCAAGCAAAGTGTTTTAATTCCAAGAAAATGCACAACCCTATGGATAGTCAAGAGACAATATTTGTTGAATCCCCACTTGGATAAATCAAACTGTGCTTATTCTTGGAGGATGATTAAAATCTTGACCACACTGGCTCCCCTCCATGACACTCACTTCTATGGGTTAGCCAAGCTTTAGTACCCATGAAACTCCCATGGCATACTTCTCATCTCTACCAAGAACTAAAAAAATCTGGGGTGGGTTCAGAACGACGTTCTTGCACCAACAAATAGATAAGGATTTGGGCTTCTAAACAAATTGTTTCTTAGTAAGGGTGATTGGGGACATGGCACCTTGTGAGAATCTAGCAAGCCACTAAAGACTTTAATCAATCCTACTAGGGGCTCTTATACTTTTTATGATAGTACCCCTTTTTGAAACACTGTACGGCTAAGGCCTACATACCCTTGGACTTGACGATTTAGTCTTATCCTTTTATATACCGGCCCAAGTGAAAAATCAGTTGGAGTCACCTTCGAGTTCTCCTTTCGGATGTTTCTCTTAGGTAGGCCCCTCTAAGGGTAAACAAAAGCGATCAAGCACATTCGTAGTTCGATCGATCTTTGTTTACGTGAACAAAGAGAGAACACACGTGATATACTCCACTCACACTAGCAAGCTTTGTTCAATTTTAATAATCCAAATTGAAGTGTGGAGGCAATCGCTTATACAACTTAATATCACCAAAATACTTTTTATTCTCAAGATCATCGTGAGGCGCAAGAGAAGAACATATGCCTTTTAAATGATATTACTTTGGACAAGAGATTACAAAACATAAAATGCACATGTTCATTTTATCCTTCAAAGCAAGAATGGATTCTTTTTAAGCACCGAAATTGAAGTGTGAGATTTGATTGGTCAATTTTAAAGCCTCAAAAAAAACTCTAGTAAGTTGTTAAGGTTCTTTTTAATCCCTTTATTTTGTTCTTTTTAAGCCCAAATGAAAATTATTGAGTCCTAAAAAGCTTGAAAGTGACAAAGTCCTTAGAAATGGGATTATAATTGCTCCCCAAAGTGTTTAAAAACACTTGATACAATAGAATAATGATGCCATAAGAAGCCTTTCTTTCATTTATTCCTTCCCCTTTTGATCACTCCAACCTACAAAACTAGTTAAACTACAGAAAACAAAGGCCAAAAACTAGTTAGAAGTTAAGGTGATCAAAATGAAAAATAACACATGTTGAAAAAATTTGAAAACTATATTTTACTCTACCCCAATGGTGCAGTTTGAACATTGTCAGCGATGCTCTGGTGAGGCCAACAGTGGACTGTGGAGGGACAGTGAGTGCAATTGTGGTGTTGTTTTTCAAAGTGGCGCAGTTTGGACTTTGAATTGCCTGGACCCTGAGGAGAATGGCCCAAGCGGTGCAATTTGCAATTTGAAAGCGTCGCTAAATAGCACCACTAGACTGCTAGCAACAAAGTTTGACCTATCAGTAGTGCAGTTTCCTGTAGACACACAAATTTTTTTTAAAAACAATGAAATTTGGTGAAAAAATGTGTTAATTTCTTCAAATCGGCCCTCCTTCTAGCACCAAAATGTGAATGGTGATCCTAGACCTGCACAAACACAAATAACAAACACATTATTAGTCCAATATGCAAGTTAGAAACAACATTCCCCATGAAATTCATTTGAAATATGAAAACAAGAAATAAGTGAACACAAGTAAAAAAACTATTAAATCCTATTTTAATGTCCAAACTCTCAATCCCATGGGGGAATTGGTGCCATTTTGATGTGGAAAATGGCCCTTTCCCAATTCCTTGCAAGCTTGATGATCAATGGTCAAGATTTGATACTCCTTGATGAAATTTCTCCATAACCTAGCTATAAAATTATGAAAATGGATGAACTTGATTCAAAATATGAAGATGATAACTTTGCACAAGTTGTGGATGAAAATGCCTAAGATTGTGGATCCAAAATCAATAAGAGAGCCTTCTATTTATAGAAGAGGCTGATATACGAGAAATGGATGAAATGGGATCAAATTGACCACCAATAGCATAATACCACAACATGGAGTGATGGGTTGGACACATTTGGATGAATGCAGCCATTTAATGTAAATTTAGGTGGAAATTTAAAAAATCGAGGCTATGCTGAGGGAGAAGAATGAGTTAAATGCCACTACCAAGAAAAGCGATATGGGCGGAGGCATTAATGCCTGTTGGAAGGACAGGGTTTTTGAGGGAGATTTCAAATTTGGAGTGAATATTCCATCCTTTGATGCCTTTTTTGAATGGTAAGGAAGATTTGAAATTAATTAAATTGATTTTCATGAGCAAGTTGCAAAGCTAGAGGATTTGATGACTAAGACGATTAATTAGGACGATTAATTTAAAAGGAGATTAGTTGATTTGACAATTTGATTTAGATTTTAGGATTTAAATAAATCAAAGTGAGAGGAATAATGAATTTAGACTTAATTAAATAAAGTTTGATTTATTTAATTAAAGAGGATGGTGTTAGAATTAATCAAATAAATGTTAATTTATTTAATTAAAGGAGATGAGTTTAGATCTTAATTAAATAAAATGAATTATTTAAATAAAAGAGGGACTATAGGATTAATTAAACAAAATGATTTATTTAATTAATAGGAGATGATGACTTAATAAGATAAATTTGATTTATTTAATTAAGAGATGAAATACGATGAATTTAATCAAATAAAGATTATTCAATTAAATTAATTAGTAAAGGAGATTATTTAGGATGAACTGGTGTTAGTAAAATTAGGATTAGGTGTATAGGATCAATTGGTATATTTTCTATTTCTACAATATCTTCTTAAGTGCACACATAAACTAGGGTCTAAACATGCAAATGAATAAATAATAGTTAAGTTGTAGAAATTTATAAGAGTCTATGATGCAGGAGCATCTATGGTTGCCATTATTTATATTATGTTGTATTTAATTGATTCTCTTATCCAAAAATTAGAACTAATAATTGGACAATTTTTGGGTTGCAAGTTGCATTGGGAAATGTGCCAAAATCAAAATTGGGTGTGGGATTCTTGGAGGTTATGAAATTTTGAATTTTATTTAATTTTCCTTAATGATTTAGGTAGGAATGGGACACCCATGATGTGCTTGCTTGACAATTTTGAACTTGAATTCCAATTGGTGAATGGGAGAATGAATGTGTCAGCTAGTGGAGGTATGTCTTCTTGAAAGTGGTGCAAACATGAATTAGGGATTCAAAACTTGTAATTGATGCAAATTAATTTATTTTTCCAAGAAGAGGCATGGAGTTGGGAGTTTGTCAGTTATTGGAGTTAGTGGTTGCAGAGGAATTTGATTCTAGACTTGATTGCTTGGATTCTTGGTTCCAAATTTTGGGGAGTTGCATGTGTGAGCATGGATTTTCTTGGGAGATTTTTTTTAGACTTGATTTTTTAGGCTGAATGTTAAAATTAGTAGCAAAAAACTTGGTGAGTGCATTGGTGCTTTGTGACATTGATTTCCAGAAGGTTGTTGTAAGTGAAGAAGGGAAAATATGAAAGAAGTTCGAGAGTTGAAGAGAATTACATATAAATGATCTTGCTGCTTATAACAGATCGTAAGATTTGAATTTTAATTTCTTTCTTCAATCTAAAAGGTTGCATTTGTAATCTTTCCAATTTGGTGGTCATTCCCATATGTTGTAGGATACATTGAGCAATAAAATCCACATGTGTGTTGCTGATTTTTGGTGTTGATTTATTTCAATCTTGGAATTGTTTGTTGTGTGTTTAAAGTTTTTTGAGAGTTGTAGAAACTCTCTTGCATCAATGGTATCAGAGTGGGTTGTTCCCGTGTTTGTAGGTAGAGAGCCAAAGAGAGGTAGTTTGCAACAAGACTTGTGAGTTGTGGGTGTTGAGAAAATGCCTCCTAGAGTAGCCATTTTGGTAGAGGTGGAGGTAGAAAAACTCTTGGTACTGAAGATTTCAGAGCCCTTAGAAGGAAAGCAAATACATTGTAGGGTGTTGCCACAATAATGGGTTACACTTTCTAGGACATCTCGATTTTGCTGAAATCACAATTTTTTAGAAAATTTAATGATTTAAGCCTTTAAAAGGTTCCATTTAAAGGATTTTAATTGAAGACGATTTGATCAAAACCCCTTAGATCAAACCCCCTCAAATAGAACCCTATTAGTTTTAAACCATACATATAATGGATTCTCCTCTACACCTATCAAAATGTTGATTAAAAACCATTTTTGATTTACCTTTTGGGGGATCAAATGAACTCATTTAAAATTTATGTTTTGTCAGTATTTATTCCTTAAATATAAGCTTCCCAAATAGTATAATTTTAAATATATTTAATTTGATTATTATATTTAGTTTTTATTTCTTGTGAATGTAGGTTTTTCACTTAAAATCAAGCTCTTTGTTCTACACATGTGGAAAAATAGTAGATTACCAAAAAAATTCTTAAAATATCTATGCTCTTCGTATTATTGTCCTTGGTCCGGCAAAAAAAAAAGAATTTTGATACATACAAAAAAGTTGTGTTATACAGTAAACCTATGTCTAAATTGTAATTGGTTTGACTTCAAAACTTAATTAAGAAAAAAATATTCAACAAAAAACTATGAAACCAAATGAAGGAGCTATATATCTTAGTTACAAATCTAAATTAAAAATAATAATGCTTCATAGAAAAAAAGTTTTGTTATACAGTAAACATCACTCTTTAAAAATGGTGTTTAACATTAAAAACTAGTCATCTAAGGAGATGGAAAAATAAATACAATTTAATTTCAAAAAAAATTAATATATATATATATATATATTTAGAATCTACAAATAAAATGTCACAAATCACTAGTTTGCATCATCTTCAAATTTCTCATGGTTTGGCAGCTATAGGTGTCCAAAAGTGAAGATTTAGTTAAAAAAGTTCAGTTCAGTGTCATGTTTGGAAAAAAAGTGTAACCCACTATTGTGGGATCACCCTATAGGAAGAGCTACACAAAAGAATTGTGCATAGAGAAAGAGATGAGAGTGAAGATGAAGCTAAGAATGAGGAACCATTTGAAGAAGAAGCATAGGATAAAATTGATCCTAAAGAAATTATATTACTAAGAGCTATTTCCAAGATTAGGAAGAGGCCAAAGATGGAGGTCTCAACATTCAATGGGAGCTTGAATCTAAAGGATCTCATAGACTAGATCAATAACATGGAATAATTCTTTAAATTTGAGGAGATTGAAGAACCTATTAGAGTGAAGTTTTCAAAAACAAAATTAAAGGGACATGCTAGCATTTGGTGGAAATAAATCCAACTTGAAAGAGGAAGGAGAGGAGAAGATAAAATTTCTAGATGGAACAAAATGGTGGAAAAGATTAAGAGACAATTCATGCTAGTAGACTATGAGCTGGAGTTGCTTGAAAAGATGCAAAGTTTAAGATAATGAATGAGAACTGTGGAAAAGTACACAAAAAAATTTCATAAAGTCTTGATAAGAACTAGACATGCTAAAGAAAACAAGGATAAGGTAGCCCATTACATCAATGGGTTAAAGCCAAGCATACAGGAAGAGTTGGCATTGGTGAGGATGTATATCAGTTTGCATTTAAGGTATAACAAATATCGAATAGAAAGTTTGAGAGAAAGAAAGGAGGATGAGGTCATGGTGGAAGGACTAGAGAAAGAACATATGAAGGAAATAAAAAAAAATCAAAAAAATGAAGACCAAGGTAGCAACAAAAATTAGAAATAAGAAGAGGCAGGGGGCCTAGCTCGATTGGCTAAAGCATCCTATTGTAGGAAAGAGGTCATGAGGTCTAGTCTCCCCCAAAACATGTGGTACCAGATGGTGTGTCACGCCAATGCCACCAGTCACATGAAAAAATTTTACCAGGCGCACTGCAGTTTATAGGGGATGGATACCCAATCAATTCTTGCAGTCTAAAAAAATATCAGAAATAAAAAAATTCTTACCATCCTAAAGAGAAATTTTTTAGAGGTAGAGGAAGATCGAGTAAAGGATTCAAAAGAGGAGTCTTTCAAGGTGTTGCAGCCTAATAATATTGGTTGTCATTGATGTCAAAATCATGTTTGAGATTGTTACAATTTGGTTGTCATTAAGAGTTGGCAATGTCAAAAGAGAGTTGCAATCTAGCTTCCAGAGTCTTTGATCAAAATTATGTCTAAGATTATTGCAGTTTGGTGTCATTAAGATTTGTTGATGTCAAAAGAGAGTTGTAGTTTGGATGCTAGAGTCTTTGATGTGATGTTGTGCTCCTATGGTTTGGAAGATAGTTTTATGGTGTGTCAAGGCATGTGTGGTCCAATTTTTGGTTCATTTGGGTTATAGGAAAGGTGTTTTGGAAGTGACAATGACTATGTTGTTTGTGTGAGGATGCTCATAGTGGTGAAAATTTTGGCTCTGCATTTCTCCATGTTTGCGAATATGGTTGTGCAAATCAAAAGATAAGTTCAGTGAGTTGTGAAGGTGGTATATCCAAAGTTTCATATCATTATTCCTTCTACAAAGAAAGATTAAAGTGATAGAGTTCAGGACTGTGTTGTTAGATTACTTGTTTC